>PVLA01019220.1:0-12735 GCA_004027455.1 Hydrochoerus hydrochaeris
GCTCTGTGCTCTGTCCCCAGCTCTGCCAGGCCCACTCCCAGTTACTGCAGTACACGGAGTGGTACAGGTGTGATGTGGCCCCAGGGTGGGAGGGATTGTCCTGGTCCCACTAGCCTGCAAAGGGTGTGCCTGGCTTACCTTCCCATCTGGGTCCTGTGTCCACAGCAGGTGCTCCACCAGGCCTGGCCTGCTTGGGACAAGACTGCTGGCCCTTGGGGGGCCAGCCTGCCTTTTTCCTGGGGTAGTGATAGTTTGTGATCCAGCTGGGTCCAATAGTGGGGAGCTGTAAGGGAGCCCCCACTTGAGGCCTGTGGGTTTCTCCTCAGGAAGCATCTGAAAGCCAAGAACCTGATGTACATCAAGCAGATCCTTTATTTGCTGGAGCAGATTGTGGCCATGCTGGGAGGTAGGCAGGCACTGCCCCAGACCTCACTTTTCCTTGGCTGCCAGAGGGATCCTGAGATCTTGCACAGGCATCAGCTGTGTCTTGGTCGTTGATCTGCGAGATACTCGTTCCTAGTCCAACTTCACAGCCTAGTGCATTTGCCCACATTCTGTTCCCTTTCATTTTTCTCTTTTTGGTACCAGGAATCAAACTCAGGACCATGCACTTGCAAGGCAGGTTCTCTGCCCAGGCCCCTCTGTGCTCCTCCTCCCATCACACTCTTCTTCATGAGTGATGCAGTGAGTGACATCCTGTGATGGGGTTGTAGTCTGGTACCATCTGCAGCACCCTGCACAGCCACAGTTTCACTTGTCCCATGACAGGGGCAGCCTGTGCATTGGAATCCAGGTTCACAGATGAGTCACTGAGTGAAGAGCTGGTGTTTCTCGTGTGACCCACTGGAGAACCCTGGCATGGTGTGTGTCTGTGCCCGCGAAGGCAGGGAGCTGGTGGGTGTCTGCAGTGACACGGGGCTCCCGGCTTCCTCTGCCTTGGCCACTGCAACCTACAGTGCTGGCAGACTTCGGTGCCCTGTGATGTGCACAGTGGGCAACTGTCTACCCTGCCCAGGAGGAGGCACGAAAGGAAGGAAATGGGTTGCGCATGCCCACAAAGCAGCTTGGACCTCTGCGTTCTCCGTGGGTTCTCTGCTCGCAGTAAGTGACCAAAAACAAAGCAGCCACCGGAGCGTGCTGATCCAGGAAGGCTTAGTGTGATGAACACTGTGGAGATGAGAAGGCAGAGGTGGGGGGTGGGTGGCTCCACTCTGACCTATTCATCTCTCTCTCTCTCTCTCTCTCTCTCTCTCTCTCTCTCTCTCTCTCAGGGAATATCAAGCAGAACCCCTCTTGCAGACAGATGAGGGGTTGCTCAGGGAGCCAAGTGACCTGAGCTGCTCTGTCCCTATGACACCAGAAGCCAGGCTCCAATCAGGCTCCCAAGCCCTCCTCCTGTCTGCTCTCAGGGATGGAGCTGAAGACCATCAACAACTTCATCTGGACATCACCTTGTTTAAGGTACAGCTGCTGCCTTTCCATCCAGGTCCACCACACGTCCTTCTTGGTGCCAGCTGTGGGCGCTGCTGGTTTCAGATCACAGAAGGAACAAAAAGCAGAGACTCCATCATGCAACAGTCTGAGGTCTGAGGACCAGAATCACAGATTCAAGAAATTACCAGCCCCTTAGAATACTATATACTCAGGAACTATGTGACCTTCACTCTGGCATCGGGCTCGGTGGGAAGAGGAGCCTTTCTTAGACTTCAGAAGCACAGTGGAAACTGTAGGTCTCCCCCACTCCTTTTCCTGCTCACCCTGGAGCCTCAGCTTCCATTGCAGCCTCTGACCTTCACTTGCCCTCGCCCTGCACATCTGGGTCCTGTGCATGGGGGACAGCCATTGTCACTGGAATCACTGCCCAGTGACTCTACAGCCTTAGCCACCTCTGTGGACGGAGCATGTGCTGTGTTCTGGGAGGTGACAGCACCCTGAGCTGTGGGTGGAACACTCCCCACATGCAGCAGCTGGGCCACACCCGGTCCATATCAACTAACCTTTGCTCTCCTCCCAGAACAGCCCAGGCTATAACTGCTTTTTGCCTTTGCTTGTAATGTTTTTTGTTTTTGAATCTGATTCTGGGCTCCTTAGGGTCCAGCTGAGCTGCCATCACTGGGAAGGGAAGTAGAGGGACAGAGCATCTGTGAAGCGATCAGAGCCATAGGGCAGTTGTGAGGAGGCCAGAGGGCTAGTGCTGTGAGGGGGCTGGAGGTGGAAGAGGAAAGGAGGGGCAGGGTGGGCAGGGAGCCTAGCTCCAGGCTTGTTTTGAGAAAGGCTCTCTCTGCAGTTCAGGCTGGCCTTGACCTCACTTTGTAGCCCAGGCTGGTCTCAAACTTGCAGCAATCCTCCTCCCTCAGCCTCCGGAGTGCTGGGGTTATAGGCGCGCGCACCACGCCTGGCCAGCTGCTTTCCAAAGCGCGCGTCGTGGCCCCACCTCCTCATGGCCGCCTCTGTCTCGCATTTGCAGATGCAGCAGAACTTCGAGAAGAGCAAGGTCAGCAGGAAGGTACGGCCCCGGCCTGGGCCCTGGCCACCCTTGTCCTGCCTCAGGAGCCCCAGCTCGTCTGTCCCTGCCCCTCAGGCTGGGGGAGGGGCCGTGGGCTGCAGCTGTCTGGAATCCCTGTGTCACACCACCACCCTCTCTCCTCCACTAGCTCTGTGGATAGCTTTTCATGGAACACTATGGTGCCATCCTCCCACCGCCCAGGGAGTGGTCCAGACTGGTGGGGCTCCAGCACTTCCTGCAGAGCCTGCAGCCCGGGGGGTGACTGAGAGTGAGTCCCCGGGTAGGAAGACAAGGCGGGCTGCAGGCCTGGATGGCGCTGAACCTGACCTCACTCGGCTCCCACCCTCTGTGTTCCTTCCACCCATACAGCTCTCACCAACCGTCCTCCCCCCCGGAGGAGGCTGAGTTTGAGGCCACTTGGGCCGCCCCCCCCATTGATGCACATCTAAGGCTTCCTCGCAGCCCTCCCCACTGCCAACCAGAATGGCAGTGTCATCCTGAGCCGCCAAGGTACCGAACAAGCATGTCTTACCTGGCTGCAGCAGGGAGCCGCACTGGGGACTCCAGGCACATCCCAGCCTTGCCTGGTTTAGCACTGCCCGGGTAGTGGCCCTAAGGATGGGAAGTCACCTTCTGTTTTGTGTGACCTGAACTGGTTTCTCTCTTTGCACCTGACTTCTCTGCCTCTTTGTGTGTGCGCGAACGTGTCTGCACGTGCACATGTATGTGCGTGTGTGATGGGTGCACTGTCTTTCTTGGCATTTATACTGCAGGGAAAGCAGAGCTGGACTCCCCATTTTGTGCCAGCCCATGTGTGTCCTGCAGGGCACCCAGGAGCCCTGTGCTCAGGCTGACCCCACCCCTCTGTCTGTCTCCCTTTTAGGCAGCCACAGTCAGAGCAGTTGCAAATTCTTGCTCCTGAATCCAGCCATACACTTTTGCCCAGGTGGTGAAAGAATGCAGGATAGCGGTCATTGCTGGGGGCACCATACAGAAGATAAGGACCCCAACCCCCGCCTCCTGTGCCTCAGTTTGTTGGGATGGCTCATAAGAAGGAGGCAGCCTCAGTCCGGTGTCTTCCCAGTCTGTCCCCCTGGTTCCCAACCGGAAAGAGGTGATGAGCAGGCCCAGAAGTGGCAACTTTGGTGGCACTGCAAGGCCTCATAAGGCCTTTGTGTGTCCCAGACCCTTGGTGCCTCCCTGAGGTCCCTTCCTGCCCCCACCAGGGACGTGTCCGCCTTTCCGAGGGTGGTGTAACACAGACCTTTTGGGTTTCACCATAGAAAGCAGGGAGGGGAACAGTGGGGGAGAAGTAGGTCATCTCACACTCAGAGATGAACAATGGTGTGTGTCATGGCAGTGGCCTTTCTGTGGTTAAGTTTCACAGGTGTGTGTGCATCTTAAAAACGGAATCACCTCTACATGCTGTTACAGTTTGCTTTTTCACTCAGAAGCCAACAGAGCGCCTATTTTATGGACAGCAGGGATATATTTGCTCCTCTGTCTCAGTTTTTTTTTTTTAATAGCTGAAACAGGTCCAAGAGATACAAAGGAGAGTTATTTGGCTCACATTTTGTAGAGGTTTCAGCCCATAATCTGCTGAGTCAAAATCTGAGTAGCAAACCAGAAGAAAAGCCGTTCACAGCAAGAAGACAGCAAAAACAAGCAGGGCAGGGAGAAGACAGGCTTCGTTCTGTGCCTTATGTTGTATCCTGGCTACGGGGATTAGGGCGGTGCTGAGCCAAACAGTGGGCTGACTTAGTGATCACCCACTGTGAATCGGCCATGCACTCAAAATCCAACTGCATTTGGGGGGACATCTGGACACAAGCCAGGACCTCCCCCATGCTCCCTCCTTGCTGCCTTCCAGTTCCATAGATTTGGAGAGTTTTCTGGACCGCTCCAGCATTTCTCTGCTGTGAACAGCCCCGTGAGAAGTACAGCCAGGTCTCTGCCCAGTTCTGTCCACAGCCACACATCTGGTAGACACACGCTGTGCTGGGCTGCCAGAGTCCTGAGCCGTCCTCAGCCTCTGTGCCTGCTACAGTCACCACTGTCCCACTCTGTTTATTTGCCTTCTTACTGCCCAGATTTCTAGATTTTCTATTAGTTTTCTTTGAGGACCACATGTTCTCCAAATCAGCATGGGGAGCCCCGGCCCACCCGCTCTGGTCCTATGGACTGGACCCCAGGCCCAGCTGCTTCCTCTTTTTCATACAGGTCAGAGTGAAGCATCAGTGGTGTGGCACCTGGCACTTGGTGCCAGGGTGACCCACCTGCTCCCAACTGTCACAGTGCCTGGGCAGTGTCTCATGAACTCTGAGGAGATGCATTTTGAAAAGCAAGAGTGTGTATCCATATTTCTGAATCAAAATCGAAAACTTCCTCGATCTTCCATTTAGATCCCTCAGGGCAGGCAGAGCACGGGGCACTAGGAAAATGTGTGTTCGTGATGACAACAAAAATACCTGGTATTTGGTTGCTGAGCGGACGCGTGGTTTCTTATTAGCTTAATGTAACCATTTAATCTCTCAAAGTATCCTTAAGCAGCTTGAGAATCACATCCCTGCTCCAGCAGGAAACTTGCCAAGGGAAGAAGTGCTGCTGGGCCTTTGAGTTCTGCCCTGGCAGGGTGCAGCACCCTCTGAAATCAGGCTTTTCTCACAATGTTTCTCTCAGCAGTGAAACTTGTCACTGGGAACTTTTTGTTTTTCAGTGTGATTAGTTTGCTTTTTTGACCTAATTTTTGTTTTTAAAACATGTAACCACTCATACAATTCAAAAGTTAAAACTCTTGTTAAAAAAAATACAGCCAGGGACTCTTACCCTGTCCCTCAGCCAACTTGCCCCCACCCCATGGGGAATCATTTTCCTCAGCTAGGGCTGGAGCTTTCTGGTGGTGGTTTTGTTGGGTGGTGCTGCTGAGTGTTTGGTTTGAGAGATTTCTCTTTTTTTTGCTAAAATAAATATATGCCTGCTCTTCCTTTTGTGTCTGTGAGGTGGTAGCCCTGCGGCTGCTGGCGTGTGCTGGCAGCGGCTGGCCAGTAGCACGAGGTCTGCAAGCTTTAGTGGCTGCTGGTGCTGTATGGGGTGGAGGTAGCATTGCGCATGCAGAGGGCAGCTTCCTTCCCTCCCTGGGGTCCATCTCACTGTGCAGTGTCCCAAGAAGGAAAACCCTCTGAATGGATAAGCTGCATCTCTAGGCTGTTTGAAACGTAGACTCCTAGATAAGGAATTGCCGGGTTTAGGAAAGTGAAACTACTTGTAACTTGCTAAACAGCGTGAAATTCCCCTCCCTGAGTTCATGACCATTGGACGGTCCCCAGCAATATCTGAGAGCTCAGTTCCTTTACCCACTGGTTAAGCTTTAGGGATTTTGCCCGTTGAACAGTCAAAGATTGACTCTTTGATGATTAGGGCAGGAGTTGTGTGGACCTAAAGACTTTCCCGTGGTGATTTCGATCCAAAGCCAGGGGCGGAGACCCACAGTGCCAAAACAGCCAACTGGCTTTTGTGTTCCTGAAGCTGAGGAGGCCACTGGGGGGGGGGGTGAGGGCTGTTAACAGTTGTTCATTTCTGGCTCTTCCTGTGCAATGTCCCAGCGGCTACCCAGCATGGACGTCTCCTTCTGTTCTCCCTGCAGAACCTCTGTGCCCTCCATGCTGAGGCCCAAGGTCCATTTCCCCAGCCCTTGGGGCATCACACACCTCAAACGCAGCCTTCAGGTGTCCAACTTTTCCGGTAGCAGCTGCTCACCTTTTGTGCACAGAGCACATGGTAGAGTTTTCCTGTGGTGAGTGGACCCATGCCGTGACCTCTGCTCACTGGGTTTTGCCACTGCCCGGGGCCCTGGATGGGGACAATACAGGGTGACTGGTCACCTGTTCCATTCCCACTTTCACACTCTGTGATCCACTATCTGCATGGTCCACCTTCCTTGCCCCTGGGGGCCCTGTGAGGGCTGTAAACCCCCTTCCTGTGTGAGAGATGGGGGGAAGCACCTTCTCTGGACCCTCGCCTTGTGGAGCAGTTTCCCCACCCTTCCTCATCTCCTCAGGTTTAGGTAATCCTACCAGATACCATCCTGCCCCTGGTCCTCTGCAGTGGGCCCACCAGCCAGCACCTGGGGTTCACCTTCCAGCAGAAGAGCTGCCCATCATGGTGGGTGCCAGTCTTGGCCCCCACAGTGCGGCACAGCACTCTGGGGTGACCCCGGCTGGCCCCACAGTTGGGGAAATCAGTAGCGAGGTGTCCTTTCCAGCTGGTCCCCCAATGAGTAGCATCACTAGATATTTATCATGAAGGTATGGGCTGCCCCTGCCCTAGGCCTCGAAGTGAGTTTCCTTTAGCTGTCCGGGCACCCCTTGAGGACGAGGGAGTGAGAAGCTGCCTCCTGCTCTGGTTCCCTTGTCAGTGCCACCCCGGGCAATACAGGTCTGGGGATGCATCCGTAGTGCTGCCTGGTGACTGATGCCTCCCTTGTCCTAGACGCTGCCCGTCAGGATGCTGGGAATGGGGGCACTTGGTGGCCTGACTCTTAAAGTGTCCTCTTTCAGGAGCTGGCTCTGGGACCAAGGTCACAAAGGCAGGTGTGTTTGGCAAAAGGATGGCACATGTGCCTTCTGATGCCACTCGCGGTGCCAGTTGGCTGGCACTCTCCTAAACTCACCCATATGCTGGGTCGAGCTCTGCCCTTGGCCTAGAGCCCAGCTTTGGCACCCTGGGTACTGCTCAGGGCCTCTCTGCCTCCTGGATGGATGAGAAGGGGTGTGTTCTCTGTAACTTGTGCAACATGGTCCCCAGAGGGCTGTTCTGCTTCTTCCTTTCCTACAGAGTCTTCACCCACTGGGACAGGAGTAGCCTGCTAGCCCCCATGGCTGTCAGGAGAAAGGGGAGTGACCCCTTAACCAGCAGGCTTTCCTGGGGTGGCAGAGTCCAGGGCTTCCTGAACTGGGATGGTGCTGTTCCTCTTGGTCCCACACCAGTAAGTACCATTTCCTTCTAGGGTCTCTGTGTCTGGCCAGAGGGATCCCCAAAGCTGGGTGTTGTGAGGATAGCCTCTCTCCAGAATGCAGGCCAAGCCCTTGAGCTGATGTTAGTGCCCATGCCCCTCGGCCTTTTTCCTGGAAAATTGTCTCTCTCTGCATCTCTTCCAGGAACCCAGGAGAGCCAGCCAGGTGGAGCAGGTGCTAGCCACATATTCCAGGTGCATTAAGGTGAGGGGCATAGGCCTGGCACAGGGGCCACGTGGGTCACCAGACCGAGAGGTGCAGACACTTCTGTCTCCTTTATCATTGCAGCCCAGGAGCCCAGGGCAGGTCTCCCTAGGGAAGGCACTGCTGGAGAATCTGTGCATGAAGGCCATCAACCAGTCCATCGGTGAGCTGCCCAGGCCCTGGGAAGAATGGCTGGGGCTGGATGGGTGGTGGGGAGAGGTGACAGCAGGGGGGAAGAGACATCCCTTGCCTTCTCTCCCATCTGAGGGCTAGGAGGTGAGGGGACCTAGGATGTGTGCTATAGGGAGGGAGAGCAGGTGTCACTCGGAGTCCCGCCTCCATGGCCCCAGACAGGGCCATCAACACCTAAAGGGTCTTCACCAGCATGGTGCTCCTGGACCAGCACTACGCCCAGCCCCTGTTCCTGGTAAAGCAGCTGGCCTGCACCCGAGATGGAGTGGATGTCAAAGCCACCTTTGGTGCTGCCTTTGCCACACTGCAGAAAGTCAGGCCTGTCCTCTCCTTCCCTGGCCCCAGCCTGAGAAGTGGTCCCTCACGGCCTTCCCCTGTGCCCACAGTTTCACTGGGAGAAGGTGAGGTACTCCTGATGGCAGACTCATTCCTGTCTGTGCTGGTCTCTGCCATGTGCAGCCTTTGGGGCCCCCACCAGCCCCCATACCATGTCAGCAGCCACCAGGGTCCAGGGTGGCACAGCAAAGCCAGCAGGGGTGGATGGAGCTTCCCCCTCAGGAGCAGTGGGTCCTGCCACAACTGGGGCCTGGCCCAGGGCAGCTCACACTGAGACTCTTACCTCAGCCCCCTGCCTGCCATGGAGAGCAGTACCCCCCACCGTGCCACCTACCTGCCTGCAGGGTGGGTGGGGTTCGGTCTGGCTCCAGTCCCTGACCACCCCTCTTGCTTTGAGGGTGCAGTCCACACTTAGGTACCCCACCCTCACAGGGTCTCACGTCCACCTTCTGCCAGACTTGATGCCTTGCACCCTCCCCCATCCCTCAGCGTCCCCTCAGGCCCTGCAGGTTCTCTGGTGTTGAATGGCAGCAGGGGGCTGAGGGAGCTGGTGTCGCTGGGGAGCCCACTCTCCCCCTCCGCCCTCATCCTCGGGCTCCGGCTTGGTGCTCACACTTGGGGGGAAAACTTCAGCTTCTCCCGGAGGTGACAGGGATGGGGGATCTCAGCACCAGGCTGAGTGCACCCTGCTCTATTCCATCCAGAACCCTCATGGGGGGTCAGCAGCCCGTGCAGACCCGGTGCCCGAACCCTGGCCTGGCTGTGGCCCCTGGACCTGCAGGGCCCACTCCTCCAGCTGCGGGTGCTTGCTCTGGAGGTGATGATGCGGAGGTGGCTGGAGGCCGGGGTCCTGTGTGTCAGAGAAGACTGAGCCATAGTCCTGCAGGCACTCTGGGGCGGGAACTTGGTGCTGGAGAACACCTGCGGGCATGGACCGAGGGCTGGGGAGCTGCAGGGATGCGCAGAAAAGGGGTTGTAGGTAGAAGCATGTGCAAGGCTGGCTGTGGGCAAGGGGGCATGGCTCTCTATCTTGATGGTCTTCTTGCTGCCCTTGAGCTTCTGGATCTTGGCCTGGCTCACGGAGATCCGCTCCCTTAGGACTCTCAGCTGCCTGTGGCTCAGCTTCACGCGTCTGGAGAACCTGCTGCACAAAGGTCGCAGAAGAGGCTGCCCCAGGAGCCCCCTGCAGGCTCTCTCAGCCTGCTCCCTCAACACCTCGGTGCCCCCTGTTGCTGTCCCGGGGACCCACTGTGACCGTCCTACACAAAGGGTCCTCACTTCATGGGGCTGGGCTTAAAGCCCATGGTGATCACCTGTGGGTGCTGCGGAGCATCCACACCCGCCCCATGGCTCCATGTGGGGTGCGTGGGAACCTGGGCTCTATCAGAGGAGGAAAACTGCGGGGAGCCAGGCTGCACCCACTGCCAGCACTGACCCGACTTGGGGAGAGTGGGGCGCGAGTCTGGGGGGCCCTGCTCCTGGCGCCTTCCACCCTTCAGCAGGAACCTCTGCTGACCTCCCAGGCCAAACACACAGGTAGGCTCAGAACCCAGCCTCTGCAGACACCCGCATGGCAGGGAGTCTGTGTTGCCCTCTGCTGGTTACAGGCGGAACTGCAAGAATAGCCCTTCCCTTGGGAAAACCGCAGAGCCAGGACTGGGATGATGAGGATCACAGGACTCGATTATGGGGTCCTTGAGCTACTAGGGAAAGTTGGGGGTGACCTCTTGAGCACTCGTGCAGGAAGCTTCCAGAGTAGGAACACTTCCTAGGAGGCAGCTGGGGCCCCAGGTCCAGGAGTCATGTAGGTGGGGCAAGAGCGTCAGGACCATGGGTGGGGCGTTCACGTGAGAGTGGGCGGCAGTCAATGACCCTCGGTACAACAGAGTCCAGGCCAATGAGAAGATGGCCCAAGGAAGGAGGGTGCAGGAGTGGAGGACTCGGAGGAGGCACAATGAAGGAACTGCAAGCCACGCATGTGCTCGTCTTCTCGGAGCCTCTGTTCTTCCATCTCCCATTCTGCAGATTGAAATCTGCCTTCACTGTTTTGTACTGGCAATCACACTGAGCACCTTGTACTTGCCAGGCAGGTGCTGTGTCACTGAGCTACATCCCCAGCCCTGCCTATGCTCTTGAAGAAGTCTTCAGTTCCAAGGACAAACATGCGCAACACGTCATGCTAACATCCTCCCCAAGCTGCAGCCGCCCCTTGATGTTGCGCTAGTCTCCCCAACTCTCCCTTCTCCCTCCGCAGCTCCCCCACTGTCTGTGGCCCACGTTTTTCTATCTGCAACCATCAGTCTACTCTTCAACTTCCCAGCATCCAGCTTCCCTCCACAATCACACTTCCAGGAAAACCAGGTCCCAGGTTCCCAGACTGAGCCCCACTGTGACTCCGCAGGGCCTGGAAGTCACTCTCAACTCCCCACTGCCTTTCTATCGAGCAACTGAAGGGGCCAGGAGATCCCTCAGCCAGGGAAAGGCCCAGGCCTCCTCTGAGACCACATAGCCTTTCAAGAACCCCCTGCCCTGTACTAATTCTGATGCATCCACCTCCCCCCGACTTAGTTCAGTCCTTTTCTTCTCCCATCAGGAGAGGAGAAACAACAGAATGCTTTCTGTGCTTGTCTGGGGATGAACCCCTTCTTAGTTACACATCTGGGTGTGTGAGGGAGAAATCCAGGCTCAGGTCTCCTCAACAAGGACCCACAGGAGTGAACATGGCCACTTTGAAGCTTCCTCCTGTGACCTGTAGACAGCTAGTGCTCAGCTGTTGCAGGAACACAGCCTCAGAGACAGGGAAACCCTCAGGATAAGCACCCAGTCCAGCCTCCTTGTAAAGTGCTAAGGGAGAAACTGCTTTTGGGTCAGGAGCCTAGAAAAACCTCTTAGCAGACTGCACACTGTCCAGTGGGGGAAAGCAGGAACAGGACAAGGAATAAGGCAGGGAAGTCTCAGGACAGCTGCCACCATGGGTTCTGCCAAGTCTGGGTACTACTGGCTCTGCTGCAGACAGGAGTCACTGGAAGTGTGACTTGCTGGCACTGAGGGACACTCAGTGCACCCAACATCCAAAGGCTTAGAAAAAAATGGAAAATAGGTTTATATGGATTCCATGGTGCAGTGACCACATTTAAACCTCCTACATTAAATATGATGTATTACTTTAAAAAACACATGAGGATACAGCTCCTGCCTGGCAAGTACAAGGTCCTGATTTCCATTCCCTGAACCAAAAAATAAAAAGCTTTTCTATGGTTAAAAGCACTGAGTGACTAGCATAATCTTTTTTTTTTCTCTTTTTCTGTGTTCTTTGATTGTAAAGAAATGAGTGTGTTCCTCATCTCCTAGACTGGATTCTGACCTAAAGACCAGATTAATCATAATGCTCTCACATTATCATCCCCTCTTCTGACATCTGGCAGCCTTAAATAATTAGCAGGAAGATAACCATTTGAACCATCCTTCAGTATATTGTCATATGCTACATCATCGCCAGTATTAACAATGCTCATTAGTGTTGTAGCTTGGCATAACTGATGCCACCTTGAGCCCTGCATGTAACCAGTGCCCTGTGTTTGACTCAGGAGAATGAAAAGTTACTCAGGGAACAAGTCCCATGAGAAAAGTAGAATGAGCTATACCCATAAGAGAAAAATTAACCTGCTTAACAAAGAAGCAGGATAGAGGTGTCAACCAGAAATTAATGTAAGATTGCAGCTAAATTGTTTCCAACAGGATGTCTTTGTGGTTTTCTGTTTTAATAGCTCTGCAACTTTCCAGTTCAGTGCTTATCCAGTTGGGCCTGGTTCTGTCACCTCACCACACTTTGACAGTGAGAAGGCCCAGCACAGAGAATTGTCGTCACCTTCTTAGAGGCCCTCGGCCCCATTGAAAGATTCACAACCCCCCTCAGAGACCACAATCAATACCCTAGAAAGCCAGAGAAGTAGTTGAAAATAAAAGCAGGCATTTCATCCAAAGCAGCCCACCTTGGGGAGTTTTGTTATTGGAAGTCCTGGCTCCTCCCTCGCTGGCTCCAAAACTGCTGCCTTCAACCATTCTAGGCCTCTGACACCTCCTGTTGGCTCAACTTCACTTTTAATGCTTTCCAAAAGCACATTTTTCCCCTTTTCTTGAAAGCACTGTGCTCCATCCTCCTCTTTTTACATTTTATTTTGAGATAGGGTCTCATTGTGTTGCAAAGTTGCCCAAAGTGGGCTGCAACTTGCAACCTTCCTGCCTCAGCCACCTAGGGTGACAGGCTGCACCACCCTGCCTGACTTTCCAATCACTTTTAAATTGGGAAAGAAGATCATCTGCAATCACCAGTGCTGCTGCCTGGACCTGGGGTGCAGTGGCCTCCAGGCAGGGGTGTCGTAAGGGGACCTGCCTAGTGTACTGGTCCAGCTTCCTCGCCTTCTTCCCAGCCCCCTGTCCATGCCTCACACCCCAAGCCCAAGTCTTAGTGTGTGCCCTGTGCTC
>PVLA01019221.1:0-12735 GCA_004027455.1 Hydrochoerus hydrochaeris
ATTTGGGGTAATTATGTATGGCTTTTTGTTTGGTTTGTTGATTGGTCTTTTTGAGACAGGATCTTTCTGCATAGTCCAGGCTTACACTGAATTCTCTATATATCCCAGGCTGGCTTTGAACTTGAGCTTCCCTTGCCTCAGGCACCCAAGTGCTGGAATTACAGTAGTGTACCACTACCTGGGCCCTTCTTGGGTTCTTGATTTGCATTTCTTTAATGATTCATGATGCTGAACATTCCTAAATAAGATCAGTGGCCATTTGTATATTAACTTTACAGAAAGGTGTACTCAAGTCATTTGCCCATTCGAAAACTCAGGTTGTTTGGGAGTTTCTGTTGGTGAATTTTAGTTTGTGCTATTATTTCCTTCTCAGATATACGATATAGAAATATTTTTCTCCCATTTCTTGGGTTGCCTTTTACTATGTTGATAATGTTCTTTGAGAAAAAAAAGCTTATAATTTGTCTGTTTTGTAGTTTATTGCCTGTGTCTTTGGTGTTGCTTGCCATTTTATTACCTTTTCATGAAACAATTATTAGCAATATTAATAATTTTGAATATTTTAACCTCAATTCATAGAATCAATATAGCTTCAAAATTACATCTGTGTAAAATCGTTTTCTGTTGTTACAGAAGCAACTGCCACAAGCACAGAGGCATTAAAACACACATTTATGACTTTCTGGTTTCTGAGGGTCTGGACTGGGTCCCTCAGGCGCCTTGCTCTAAGCTGGTTGGTAGCCAGAGGCGCGTCTGGGGAAAGTGCTGTTCTGAGCTCCTCCCCATGACTGGCAGGAGAGCGTCTCCTGCCTCGGAGTGACTGAGGACCCAGGCTCTTTGCTGGCTGTGGGTCAGGGGCCCCTGAGTTGTAGGGAGCCATCACTCCAAGCCACTCGGGCTTTAACACAGTCGCTTCCTTTCTTGGGTCACAAGGAACATTTCTCATTTCAGCCTGAGGAGTCAGAGTCTACGGAGCATAACATAGTCATGGGTGTGACACTCTGTCTTTCCCACATGTCACAACCTGACCATGCCAGTGATGTCACACCCCTTTGCGTTATTCTATGGGTGAGAAGCCGTCCCAGGGCCTGTTGTGTCCAAGCATGAGTGGGGTCCCCCAAGCAAGGACACTGTGAATTGGGAAGTCCAAGAGGGCACAACGGGGCTCGCTGGCCGAGAGGAACAATCTGTGCACATTCAATGTTTAAAGGTTCGTGAGGTTTAAGAAAATGGGGCCGGCTGGAAGGTCTCACGGATTCACTCTGTTATTTCAATTCAGAGTGATTAAGATCAGGGGATCCGGGTTTGGCATGTTGACTTAAGGGCTGGAAGACAATTTGGATGAGTTTGGAAATTACACTGGACAATCTACACTAACTTAACCTCCAAAAGTATTAAAGTACTTGGAAGACTGGCAGCCGCCCCCAAAGCCTGCACCCTCAGTCCCTTCTCTCTGTGTTTGTGGGTTCTGCTCCTCACAAGGAAGGGGAGTTGGTTTTTTCTCCCCTGGAATCTGGGCTGGCTCTGTCACCAGCTCTGCCCACGATAAAGGAGGAAAAGTGACCCTCAGCTTCTCCTTTCTTTTTTGAATAATTTTTCTCAGAACCCCTGCTGGGAGGGAGCAAACCATTCATTGTACCTCACTGCAGAAGACATGAAGACCGCTTCAAAGTCAGTAAGAGACCAACAACCCAGTTTCAAAGTGAGCAAATGTCTGAATGGATACATGGATAATGAGCCATGAAGAGAGCCTCAGAGTTCTGTTCTCAGTTATTAGGGTATGCAAATGAAGCGCCAGGAGGCCCTGCTCCCCACCCACCGGAAAGCTGTAATAAAAAAGAGAGAATAACTTGTGTCTGGGAAGATATAGAGAAAATGAGACCTCTGCTCATCATGGAAGCAAATGTAAGTTGGTACAGTCACTTGAAAATCAATGGGCAGTTTCTTAGAACTATTTAACTTTCCTTCTCCCTGCAGTTGAGGGGTTTGGGAATCTTCACACCATCTCTCCTCTGTTACAGCACCCCCGAGTGTCACATCATGACCCACATTTCTACTTCCATTCAGGTGGAACCAGGGCCGGCACCCATGACCTCTGCAAAGCCCCCATCTCCACGCTGGGTCACATTCTAAGACAGCGGGGTTGGGGTTTGACCTCTGGATTTGGGAAGGGGCACAGTTCAGCACAGGATGCTCAACCTGGTGTGCTCCATTAAACTACCTGTGTGATGGTCCAGCAAACGGTGGGCTCTGATGGGAGAGGGGTTCCAGGTCTTGCCTTTGCCCTTAAAGGGGGAAGGTGGAAGGGCTGTTTCCTTTCCAGAGTAGATGGATGTAAAGGGGCCTGTGGGATTCTGTACTGAATGGCCTCCACCCTGTTGGAAGCCTTGGAGGAGAGTCTACTTGCGAGAGTGGACACATGGCAAATGCCACCCTGTGGTCTTCTGCTGTGGACCTATCTGTGGGGTAGCAAAGGGCTCCAATCTCCTCTTCCAGAGACTGTTTCCAAACATAGAAGGAAACAGTATTTCCTTGCGTTTCAGCGCCACTCTTCACCTGAAATGTCTAGCCATGGTGGGAATTCCAGAAAACAACAGGTCATCGATGCAGAAAGAGTCAGAAATAAGGGGCTCACCCTCAGCTCTGTGCAGTGAGAGGGACAGAGACTATGAACCATCCATCTGTAGACTTCGTAGCCGGTGGGGACTGAGTGTCATGTCCTCCTCCCTCCAAATGCCCATGTTGGCTGAATTTCATACGGAAGTGCAGTGTGATCATAATGGCCGGCTCCGGCCGGACAGGCTTTGTGCTCCTCGGAAGAGAGAGCGGAGAGCTGATTCACTCATGTGCTTGGCAGTCTTGGGCCACAAAAGCACAGGGAAAGAAGGCGACTGGGTACAAGCCAAGAGAAACTCTCCTCAGAAAAGGACCCAGACAGAACCACGGTGGATTCTGGCTTTCTAGCATCCTGACTTGTGATACAATGAATTTCTGGCATTTAAGCCACCCACTTGTTATGGCAGAATAAGACAGAGCCCTTGTAGTGTACTATACCCAGTGAGTGATTGATAATATTGGCCAAATCCATCTACTTCTTGTCTGTCTGTCTGTCTGTCTGTCAATCAATCAATCATCTGTCCATAATGGAATGTTTATTTTTTAAAAAGACCCTTACTAGTCACACATGTAGTGCACACCTGTAATCCCAACACTCTGGGAACCCAAGACAGAAAGGTCACAAATTGTAGGCCAACATGCACTAGATAGCAAATTCAAGGCTTCCCTAAATTACATAATGAGACTCTGTCTCAAAAATAAAAACAAACAAACAAAAAGAAAAGATTGGTCATGGTTGCCCAGGCTTGTAATCCGCATGCTCAGGCAGGCTGATGCAGGGGGATCTCAAGTTGAAACCCAGCTTGGGCAACTTAGCAGCACTCTGTCTCAAAATCTTAAAAAAAAAAAAAAGAAAGAAAGAAAAGAAAAGAAAAGAAAAGAAAAATAAAAACAAGTGTGACAGCCATTCATAATAAAAAAACCCTACGTAAAAATTGGAATATATGATTTTTACCTCAATCTGATAAAAGCCATGTATAACCAACAGCCAACATCATACCAAAGGGACAAAAACTGAAAGCTTTCAGTGAAAGTAAAGGACAAGACATGATCCAGCCTGCGGATCAATCTGTGGGTCTCACCTGGAGAGGGAACAGGGATGGTGGGCGGGGCAAGAGAAGAGAGAGACTGAGACAAGTAGAGCAATTCCAATCAAGTCTCCTTTATTGATGTAGGGCACAGGGTTTTTATAAGCGGGGGGCGAAACAGGGAGCTGGGCAGGGTAAGCACGTTGCGTGTCTGCTGATTAGCTAGAGAGCAAGATCTATCCAAATAAGGACAAGCTAGAGACAGGAAGCTGTTGCTAGGTAGGGGTACGTGGTAACCATAACTGGGCCCTCATCATATCCGCTAAATGCAGGAGAGGGTCATGGGTAATGTAGGTTGCCACACAGAATGCCCTCAGGCAGGAGGGGCAGGATGGTGGCAAAGCCTTGAGCTGCTCCCTACAAAGACAAGGCTGTCCTCTATCACCACTCCTATTCAATACAATTGTGGAAACTTTAGCCAGAGTGATTAGACAAGAGAGAGAAATAAGAGGAACAATGATAAGAAAGGAATAAGTTAAATTATCATCATTCGCAGATGACAAGATATTCTACATAGAAGACTCCAAAAACACCACCAAAAGACTTTTCGATTTAATAACCAAATTCAGTAGTGCAGCTGGATATGAAATCAACCCTCAAAAAAATAGAATTCCTGTACACAAATAACAAAATCATTAAGCGAGAAATTCAGGAAACAACACTTTTCATAATAGCATCCCCAAAGTGAGATACTTAAGAATCATTCTAATGAAGGAAGTAAAAGACCTTTACACTGAAAACTATAGTGCTGTGAAAAAGGAGATTGAAAAGGATATCAGAAAATGGAAAGAGGGGGCCAGGGATATAGCTCAGAGGCAAAAGCACCTACCTACAAAGAGCAAGGTCTTGAGTCCAATTGCCACTACAAAAAGTAAAAAACAAAAACCCCAAGAAAATGGAAAGATATCCCTTGATCTTGGGTAGAAAGAACCAATATAGTGAAAATGGCCACATTCCAAAACTGTTGTACAGATTTAATGTAACTCTGATCAAAATTCCAACAGTGTATCTTACAGAATGAGACAAAACAATCCTAAAATTCATTTGGAATCTGAAGAGACATCAAACAGCAAAGGTAAATCTGGGCAACAAAGGCAAGGCAGGGGGCATCACAATCCCTGACTTGAAATTACACTACAAAGCTACTGTGATAAAAGCAACATGGTACTGGAAAAACAAACAAACAAAAAACAACAATAGACCTGAAAATCAATGGATGCAGAAACAAGTCCAGACACATTTAGCAACCTTATCTTTGACAAAGGTGCCAAACACATTCACTGGAAGAAGAATAGTCTCTTTCATGAATAGTGCTGGAAAAACTGACTTTCCACATGTCAAAGATTAAAATTAGATCCATGACTCTTACCATTAAACTAAAATCAAAATGGATCAAAGATCTAAATATTAAAAGAGAAACATTAAATCTGCTGGAAGATAGATAAAACTCTTGCATACATTGGTGTAGGTAAAGACTTTATGAATAAAACCCTGATCGAATAAGAATCACAAAGAATTAACAACTGGGATCTCATCTTATTAATAAAACCTTTTGCACAGCAAAAGAAACCACCAACAGAGTGAAAAGATAACCTACAATGTGGGAAAAAATGTTCCCCAGCTGTACCTCAGATGAAGGATTCCTATCCAGAATATATAAAGAATACAAAAAAATCAGTTCTCCCAAATTTAAAGACCCACTCCATAAATGGGCCTCTGAAATGAGTACACACTTCTCAGATGAAGAAAGCCAAATGGTAAATAAATAATTGACATGTTCAGCATCACTGGTCATTTGAAAGATGCAAATTAATACAACACTGAGATTCCATCTTACCCCAGAAAGAATGGCTACTATCAAGAAATCAAACAATAATAAATGCTGGCGGGGCATTGGGGGAGAAAGAACACATTTCCACTGTTTTTGGGAGAGTAGACTGTGCAACCACTGTGGAAGTCAGTGTGGAGATTTCTCAAAAAACTGGGAGTAGAGGTTTCATTTGACCCAGCTATTCCCCTTCTTGACATTTTCCCAAAAGAATTAAAAAACATCACACCACAACTCTATGCACATCTGTGTTTACAGTGAGACAATTTGTGATAACCAAATTTTGGAAACAATCCAAATGCCTATCAACTGGTGAACAGATAAAGATGTGGTCTTTTTTTCTAAATACAGTGGAGTGCTACTTGGCCATAAAAGGATAAGCTTGACATATTTCTAAGTAAAAGGATGCCCCTTAAGACCACTCTCAAGAAAATAAACCAGACACACGTGTGTAGATAGTGCATTGTTTCTCTGGTGTGAGAAACCAAAAGTGTAAATACGGAGCAAAACATAATAGATATTGTGAAATAGGAAGAAAATGTTCAGATGGGGAGGGGAACAAGGGAGGAGGGAGGGGAAGGAAAGAGGGAAAAGTTTTGAAAAATGAGAAAAGAAGGAAAATACGGAAACAAAGCTCTTGTAGATGGAGAGGGAGGAGGTATTGAAGGGAGGGCAGCACAATGGGAAAAAAAGAAACCAATTCTATCATGTACAGGTGCAAATTCTCTATGATGAATGTGATCCTTGTGTGTATCTAAAGTGTACCGATAAAATCTGAGTAAAAAAAAGAACTGCCGGGCATGCGCGAGGTTGTGAGTTCCATACCGGATACCGAAAAAAATAGAAGAAGAAGAAAAACAAGCTGCGGATGGAGCTCAGGCCCTGGGTTTGATCTCTAGTGAAACACACACACACACACACACACATGAGGGAGAGAGAGGAGAGAAAGAGTCCTGTTAGAAACACCCATCTCTGGAAACTGCAATTGTGACTGCTTTTCACCATCATTACTTCCATTTCCACAGTGTGTGTACACGACGATGGAAGGTTTCTTGCACACCCATTAACACATCATCTCACACACGATGGGGGGCTTGATGTTCAGGCTCAGTGGGATGTTGGCCCTGGTGCAGAGCTGCACTCTAGTCTCCTGTGGACACAAAGCCGTTGATGGGTGTGAATATCCAGGAAGCCCACCCAGCAACAGGGTCCGTGTGGCTGAGGGGAGCTTGGGAAAGTGTCGTTTTGATCGTCATGTTCTCGGTACCCAGGACAGTGGCACATAGCAGCTAGGATCTATCTATCTATCTGTTTTTTTTTTTCAATTTTATTTTATTTAAAGAGAAACAGAAAAAAAGGAAAGAAAAAATACAGAATTTCAAAGAAAAAGAAAAAAATAAACAGTAAGAAATCACTAGCTGATAAATTACATATTGTCTTCTACATATAGTTGTTCAAGTTACAAAATTAAAGCATGCAAGGTGGACGTTCAAACAGTGAGGCTGCAAAAAGTTCTGTTCAACGATCCAATAAAAACAGCAACATGGTTATCCATCCTACACACTTAAACATACATGCAGTTATATCCTTTAGAGCACTTTCTGTTCCTCCTTTTGCTTTTAAAGTCCATTATCTGTTTAGTTCTATCATGTTTCAGCTTGCTCAGTACCTTACTGATCTGTTTTGTTGTTATTTACTTTTAATTTTTTTTTTATTTAATTTTTTATTATTTTGAAGGTGGCAAAATACAACAGAACAAGACGGAACAAAGCCAACTGAGACAGTGCAGTGAAATTGGTACAGAAACCTTCAACAGGTTACTGTCATAACAGTAATAGGCATCATAGTATATCCCATTATTTTCACAACAGTTGTTCTTTCAGGAACATTGGCAGAAAGGCCTCAATGAATGTGGCAGGCAGTAGAATGAAGGAGAAAAGTAGACAAATAATGGCAGAAAAATAGCCTAGCAGAAATGAGGCAGAGGAGATTGGCTAAAATCTCTAGCATAGATGGCCTTGATACTCTTAAAAAAAAACCAGGCAGAGTAGATCGGGAGGTAGGGTCCATTGAGATGCTCTGTATAGGAAATATAATCAAACTGAAAGAAGGTTTATGGACCAAAAATCAAGTATGAGAAGACTATGCTCTATGTGACAGGAAGCCAGAGAGATATAGGGGCAACTTGACCACCTTGCAGATAGGATGGAAAGACAGAATATTTATGTGCAGTAGAGAACTACTCAGCTATAATGAAGGAAAACCTTGAGGCTTTTGTAGGTAAAGAATACAACTTGAGATCAAGTCCAGGAGTGAGAAGGTTCAAAACCACTTAGGTAAATAGCAGGTTGCCCCCCCTAATCTAAAAACTGAAGGAGTTGGTGGGAGCCAAAATGTGCAGCACCTTGTGGGAGTGAAAGGGGAGTAATAGTCTAAAAAAAGAAATCAGAGGATATTGTTAATAGTGTACCAGGATTTAAAACCCACATTACTCACACCACTCTGCTTAGATGGATTATATTCTGTTCCAGTTTGTCTGCTTGTATTAGATTTGAGGGCACAGACAGTTATCCCCAAAATAGCAAGGTATAGTATGGTTATCATTCTTAATTTCCTATTAACTTAATCTGAAGCTCTGTATAACTTACTGTTTTACCATGACTGATCTTAATTGAATCTGGTTTGTTAGATTGCTGATTTGTATTGACAGATTTTATTTAAAGCTGTTATGATTGATAGTGTCAAGTCTGAGAGTATACGCAACTACACTGAAGATGGTAAGATTTATTGGGATACCCACTCTGTTTTTATTATTACCTGTCTTGGAAGTTTTACATTGTCTAAAATGTTTTCTTTTTACGAATATTGTTATGTACTAGTATATTCAAATATGCCTGATGATACAGACAATTCTAATGAAGATAACAAGATAGATCACCTTGTACTGTGGTTTTATATGACTTTTTGGTTTCATGTTTTTATAGGAATTTGTTTTGCTTTGCCTTGCTATCTTTTGTTTTTCCCTCTAACACAGAAAAGATAGAAATACATGTAGAGACTCATGCATGTGTAGCTGTTTACAGTGTCACTGTTTGAATGTCTATTTTGTATGCTTTAATTTTGTAACTTGAGCAACAATTTCTTTTTTAAAAAATTTTATTTAAAGAGAAAAAAAAGCAAAACAGAAAAAGGGGTAGAAACAATACAGAATTTCAGAAAAAAAAGCAGTAAGAAATCACTAGTTGATAAATTACATATTGTCTTCTTAGACATAGTTGTTAAAGTTACAAAATTAAAGCATACAAAGTGGACATTCCAACAGTGAGACTGCAAAGAAGTTCAATGATCCAGTAACAACTTAGCAACATGGTTTTCAATCCTACACACTTAAACATACATGCAGCCATATCCTCTAGAACACTTCCTTTTCTTCTTTTTACTTTTTAAGTCCATTATCTGCTTAGTTATATCCTGTTTCAGGTTGCTCAGTACCTTACTAACTTGTTTTGTTGTTGTTATATACTTTTAATCACCTTATATAATTCTGTTGCCTTGTTTTTGAGTTTCTCCTCATCCATGATCCATGCATCAGCTTTGGTGGAGTTGGGAGATTTTTGGAGGTATTTTGTTACTTTCTTATCTACTTTTTTTTTTTTTGAAAGTAGCAAAATACAACAGAACACGACAGAACAAACCCATGTGACCGCACGGCAATAAAACTACCACAGAACCTCAGAGCAGGTCACCAGGACAGGAGCAATGGGCTCAAAAGTACAGCCCATTTTGTTCACATTAGCTGTTCTTTCAATAATAGAGGAAAATGGAAGGAAATATCGAACTTTTAAAAACAGAATATTGAATAAAGCAGTACCATTAATCAAAACTGAGCAAAACAGTGATAAAAATATTTGCCTTCAAAGAGATGGTAGAAGGAAATCCCACTTACTGGCCATGCTGTATACATTCATCCTCCAAAAAGATACTCAGACCACCGGTGCCTACTTGCTAACGGGGGGTTGTGGGGTGGGGATGGATCAATGTCTGATTCTTAGCCCGTGTACCGGCAGGGCCCCAGCTGCTTACAGGCCGGCCAGCAGGCCGCCTGTTCTCCCAGCACCCAAAGTTCCAGCATGATGCAGAGCTTAGAAGTCACTGATAGTTGTCGCCCTGGTGTGCCAGTAGCTTGCCAGGCCCCCAGCTACTCACCAGGGTGGCGAGTAGGCCACCTGTTCTCCAGTGCCCAAAGTTCAAACCGAGCAACAATTTCTAAGAGAACAATATGTAATTTGTCAACTAGTGATTTCTTACTGTTTATCTTTCTTTAAAAATTCTGCATTATTTCTACCCTTTTCCTGTTTTTTTCTCTTTAAATAACAAAATAAAGTGTTTCATTTTCTTGTTAAATTTATTTATGGTTCTTTATTAATAATGTTTTTATTTCTCACTGTTTTTCCTTACATTTGAAAAACTTTATTATTTGATTCATTCTCTCTTCTACTTTTATTGCATTTTGTCTTAATTTCATAAGTGAACTCAATTCATAATTTCATAAGTGAACTTAATAATAAACAACTGAGTGCAATAAAGAAGACAATTTGGAATATGAAAGAACATTTTAATGAACAGGTGTTCTGAACAAAAACCAAGCAGAAATTTTGGAAATAAGCTCAATAGTCAAACTAAAAAATTACTAGAATGGCTTGTCAGCAGTCTAGATCAAACAGAAATGAAAAGGGCAGGAAAACTTCCAAATTCATTCTGATAAGTCATTTTTACTGTGATAACAAAATTAGATAAAGACTCAACAATAAATGAAAAGTACAGATCAATATCTTTTTGGAGTATTGACACAAAGTCCTAGATAGAATTCTTACAAACAGAAATAATGATTATTCACCATGATCAGGTTAGTTTCAGTCCACAATGCAAGAATGGTTTGATATACAGAAATCAGTAAATGAAATGTAGTAAATAATATAATCAAATAAAAACACCTGATCTTCTCAATAGATTCAGAAAAATGTCCTTTGGTAAAATTTAATATTACTTCATGGTAAAACTGCACAGAAAATGTATATCTGTGGAACTTCAGTGTAATTAAGGCTACAGACAAGAAACTGATGTCAAGCAATATTCTGGATAGAGAAAAATTTAAGGTTTTTCCTTAAGATCATGAATGAGATAAACATATCTATCCTTACTACTCTTATTCAACATAGGTACTTGAAAGTTTGGCCCAGATATTACATAAAAGAAAGAAAGAAAGAAAGAAAGAAAGAAAGAAAGAAAGAAAAGGGATACAAACAGGAAAAGAAAAAATCAATCTTAATTGAAGGTGTGATCCTGAACTGTACAACATAATAATACCTTTAGATCTGCTGCACAAAGTCAACAAAATGGTGGAATAAAATAATCAACATACAAAATTTCTTATTTTTATATGCTAATAGTAAACCCACTGTAAAATAAACCTAGAAATAACTCTAAGCAGAAGATGTAAAATTATATGATAAAAATGATAAATTGCCCAAGAGGTAAATTGTAAATCCACAAGAAAATGGAAGGATCTCCCATGTTCATGGATAAGTTGAATTAATATTGTTAAAATGGTCATATTCTGAGAAGTTTTCTATGAATTCAATTAAATCTTTACTAAAACAGCAATGGCATTCTTCTCAGAACTTCAAAGAACAATTCTAAAATTTATTTGGAAGCACATCCAAACACAAAACTAACAAAGGAACAAACAATACAAGATAGCTGAAGCAATTCTGAATAGAAAGAGCAGTTCAGAAGTTAACACAATATCTATTGCAAAAAACACTACATGCCCATGGTTAAAAATATAAAAACAGTACTGCACACACACACACAAATTAATATATATATGCTAATGGAATAAAATTGAGGACACAGAGAATTTTTTCACAAATACAGGCATTTGATTATTTACAAAGACATATGCTGAATGAAAGACAGTCTTATAATAAATAGTGCCAGGAAAACTGGATATTCTGTAGAAGATGAAACTAGATTTTTATTTCTCATCTGATAAAAAATAAACTCATAAATGGATCAAAGATCTTGGTATAGAATCTGAATATGAGACTTATACAAAAAAAAAGGAAAACATGAAGTATTAGTCACATACAGTGATTTCAAGGGTGATTTCTAGGAGCACAGGAAACAATATCAAGAGTAAACTTATAGAATTATATAAATGTAAATTCCTGCGCACAGTACCAGAAGGAACAGAGTAAGGAACAGAGTAAAGAGCTGAATACAGAATAGGCACAGAGCTTTGTTAGCTAATCTTTCAACGGAGGATTAATATTAAGGATATTAAAAAAACCCTCAAAAACGTATCACCAAAAATCCCCAAAAGGATACAACAATGGGGAAAGAGAAACATAATTATCTAAAGAATAAGTAAAAGAAGGCCAGTAAGTGTAAGAAAAAAAATGTTCCACATATTTGTCCATCACGGAAATCCAAATTAAAACTATATTGAGTTTCAACTTCATCCCAAGCACAATGGCTATTGTCAAGTTTTCCAAAACTAACAAATGCTGGTGAAGATAAGGATACTTCGACATGATTCATGCAATGTCAACTGGAGCCATGGAGCCTGATTATCCTTTTGCATGTTTAAACTGATCATCTTTGTGAAAATTTCTGATGATTAGTTTTTCTTACTGATTTACACTACTTTTTAAAAGGCTTGTGAGAAGATCTTTGCTGATCGTATGTGTTGGAAATATGCCCACTCCCCACATATCTTACCTCAGTGGGTCTTTCTGTAGGGTTCCTCTGCCTTGATTCTTCCCTAGTACCTATTTTTAGATATAGTTAAACACACTTGTTTTACTTTCCCGGAAAACATAACCAAGTAGTCCACCATGGCGTTCCAGCCTAACCAGAGAAGCTGGCAAGGGAACGCCCGCTGCACCAGGTCAGCTGCTCAGTAAGAAGAGGTCAGGAAAAGCCAGGGTTATTTTAATGTGCTAGGCAGAAATATCACTGTGATAAGAGACTGTGTTTCACTAGAAATATGTCTTATGAGGTATGATCCTAGAAAGTTTGAAAATCGAACTTGTGCTTTCATTTTTTTGAAGATATAAACTAGAGAACAGAGTGTGATTTTGTACGGAAGGCTTTTTCATTGGAACATAATCACAGCCTCTCCCTTAGTTATTTTTTTTT
>PVLA01019222.1:0-12727 GCA_004027455.1 Hydrochoerus hydrochaeris
AGAAAGAAAGAAAGAAAGAAAGAAAGAAAGAAAGAAAGAAAGAAAGAAAGAAAGAAAGAAAAGAGAGAAAGGAGGGAGGGAGGGAAGAAAGAAAAAGAAAAAGGCCTCTCATACTAGTGCTGGGTTGAATGCTTGCTTAATCCTGTGCCACCAACTCACCACATCACCTCCTCCGCCATCGTGAACTGGGTGGGCATCGTGTGACTCAGCACCCTAACGCCACGTGGTCTCGGCACTCGGGAAGACGTTTGTGCACTGTGCAGCTATGAACACAGCTTCCATATCCTGGTAAATTTTGCAGATTCTCTAGAGATGGATTAAAGTCTGTGGGGTATCAGGCAGGGTGGCGCACGCCCCTCTTCCCAGCACTTGGGAGGCTGAGGCAGGAGGATCACTCCAAATTCAAGGTCAGCCTGGGCTACACAGTGAAACCCTGTTTCAAAGAAAAAAAAATTCCGAGTGCATCACGTGGAGAAGTGCCCCCAGAACCCCATCCATCCCAGGTGCACTGCACCCCCTTCTCTGTCCTCGCATCCCTTGAACGGCCCCTCATCAGCTGCTGGAGAGCAGGGCGTGGCCTGGGTCCCCATGGCTCTGTGCCATAGGTGGCCCTCCGGAAGGATCTAGGGACTCCTCCCCTAGCCCGAGGCTGTGAGCCACACTTGGCCCCCTGGGGCTGGATGCAGAGGCGGTGGAGGCCAGGACCTGGACACTGTCCCCTGGGCCCAGGCCATCACCATTGGCTGGGGCACTGCAGGCTTGGAAAGAGTCAGGAAAGTCAGTGACCGGAAACACTGGGAAGAGAAATGTGGACAGAGCTCTCTGAAGGAGGGGAAATGGGAAGGGAACATGCTGGTGTCCCAGGGAGTGTGGACCACAGGGGGACATCTGCAGAGGGGACACTGACAAGTGAGCAATGTGGGCCACTCAGCCCTTCCAAAGCCGCTGGTTCACACACAGAGTGGCCAGGGTGGCAGTCACACACGCAGAAGCAGGAGGTAGGTTCTGCTACCAAGGACCCCCAGCTGTGGCCACTCCACTGGGAGTCCCTGGCTCAGAAGTGGAGCCCGACCCCAGGACCCCAGGACAGCATCCCCTGTGATCAGCCGTGGTCTGGTGGTGTTACAGGCAGCCGAGCCAGTTAGAAATATTATAGGCAGTCAGACAGGGCGAGGCCCTCAAAGAAGCTGATGCAGAGGACCAGATGTCTGATGACCTTGGAGGGGACACACACTTCTTGCTGTGGGCCAGATCTCAAGACAAATGCAAGCACACCCTTAAGTATAATCCTTAAGGCTTAAGTCTGGATCACTTTATGCCCACTTGGCAAATTCCCATTTTCCCCACCTTTGAGCCATCTAATCTCATGTTTTTACTCTATAAAAGTCTCTTTTCCAGGAGCAGAGGAGCAGAGCAGAGGAGGGCTGGGGGAGGGACGCAGGTGGGGATCAGGGAGCAAGGAGGGTCCTGGCCCGGCTGTGGACAGCATAGAAGGCAAGGCCTGGGGAGTCACCTGCTTCCACAGGAAGCTGCAGTCAGTGGTCGGTGCCACTCTTGCGGGCTTCCTGGAGAACCAGCCCAGGCTCTCGACAGGTGTGGGCCACCCCAACCCACTTGGCCGAAGCCTCATCAGACCGTGTGAGTTAAGTGGCTGTGCCTGTGATCCTACCAATGGGGTCCTGTTCGGCCCACACTGCCTCTTGGGGGTTGTTCCCATTCCCTGGCTCCCAAGTGTGTGCACCCTGCTCTTTAGACCCCGAATTCAGGCCTCTCTGAGTACCCCATCTCTCCTGGTGACCCTCTCCTGCTTTTCACTAACACTGCTCCTAGGAATTAATTCAATTTCAGGGAACATGAATTTGCTACTTCAGGTCAGGAGTTATATCTGTGGCAACCTCACCAGGTAAAGAACAAGGGTCTGGCTGGGTGTGATGGTGTAGGCCTGTAATCACAGCACTCGGGAGGCTGAAGCAGGAGGATCACCACAAGTTCAAGGCCAGCCTGTAATACAGAGAGAGTTTAAGGCCAGCCTGTACTATAAAGCAAGACTCTTGTCTCAAAAATAAATAAATATAAATAAAAATGTTTTAAAAACTCAGAGGACAACAAACTGTAAAGCTTGTTTTATTTGGAGGGTTTCAGTATAGTTCAGGCTGGCCTTGAACTCATATTGATCCTCCTGCCTCAGCCTTCCAGGTGCTGGGATTACAGGTGCACATCACCATGCCCAGCTGAAACTTTTTTTTCTTGAAAACAGAGTCTTGCTATGCTGCTCACATTGATCTCAAATTGCAACCCTCCTGCCTCAGGCTCCCAAGTAGCTGAGATTACAAACCCTTGCCACTGTGTCTGGCATTGTCACCATCAAAGGGAACATGGAGAGGAATCCTCATGACTTCGGGTTAGACAGAAGCTCCTGAGCTATGGCACAAGGAAAAACAAGCAAAGGAAGACACAGGTAAGTTGGACCAGCTCAAAATCTAAAATTTGAATTTCAAGATAAGACTGGCAAGTAAAAGAAAAGAGAAAGCTGGGTGTGGTGGCACATGCCTGAAATTCCAGCACTCAGGAGGGTGAGGCAGGAGGATCGCTTCAAGTTTAAAGCCAATCTGGACTACAGAGGAGGATATTTTCTTTTTTTTTTTTTCTGGTACCAGGGATCGAACTCATGACCGTGTACTTGCAAGGTAGGCGCTTATGCTGCTGAGCTAACTCTCAGGCCCAGAGGGAGATATTTTCTAAAAAAAAAAAAAAATCCACAATGGATGACTACCCCTGGTTTGTCAGAATGACTGTTATAAAAAATCAAAATCCACCTGGGTGTGGTGGCTCACACCTGTAATCCCAGCACTCGGGAGGCTGAGACAGGAAGATCATTGTGAGTTCAAGACCAGCCTAGGCTACAAAGTGAGCTCAAGGCCAGCCTCAACTGCATAGAGAGACCCTGTCCCAAAAAGACAAAAAAATAAAAAATAAAAAATCCAGGCACACACGTGTTTATAGCAACACAACTCATAATAGCTCAGTTTTGGAAGCAGCCTAAATGTCCGTCAGCAGATGAACATAAAGGAAATACGGTGTTTACACACTACTGTACCATAAAGAGGGTAGAGGTGAGGCATCCATAGGTAAATGGATGCTCTTTGATATCATAATGTTAAGTAAAGAAAACCAAACACACAAGCTTAAATATCACATGATTTCTCCCATCTGAGAAGTCCGAGTATAAGTGAAGAGCAAACCACAGATAGATAGGAAGAAGTAGGGGCTAGATCTTTCTCAAAGGAGAAGAGGAGGAAGAGAGCAGGGAGGGAGGAGAGGGGAAGAAAAAGGAATTGTGTTATGTGTGTGCCTCAACCTCCCACAAGAAATGTAAACATTATGTACTGCTCATACAGACCACCCAAAAAACTCAAAGACAAAAACGGGATCAGAAAATAATGTTGAGGATGTAGAGAAGTTGGAGCCTTGTGCCTCGATGGTGCAATGTTTGCTTACTGCTCAAATGATTAAGGATAGTGTTGTGACTTCAATATTAAATGTCCTTAAAAGTCCATGTGTTAATAGCTGGATCACCAGCCTGTGCTGCTATTAGGAGGTGACTGTACCTTTAAGAGGCAGAGCCTAGCAAGAGGCTGTTAGGTCTTGGCCTAGAGTGGCTTCATGGTTCTGGCCCTCCTTGCTCCTGCTGGTCCTGGGGTTCTACCCTGAGCCACGCCCCAGCCTCAGCCCTTGGGAACCTAGGATGCTGCTAACGGCCAATGACAATATCTGTATTATACACCTCACCCTCTTCATCCCAAGCTGCTCAGGAAGCTGGGACGGGAAGATCGAAAGCTTGAGTCCAGCCTGGGGAATTTGAGGACTTAGACCTCTTCTCACAATCAATCAATGGGCTGGGGTTGTAGCTCAGGGGTGACCACTGGCCTTCAACTTAGTGTGTAGCCCAGGCTGGCCTCAAACTCACAGAAATCCTCCTGCCTCAGCCTCCCATGTGCTGGGATACAGGCATGTGCCACCATGCCCGGCTGCACCAACTATTTGTGAGTGTTTGGGCTTCTTTGTTTTGTCTCTGTTTAACAGTTCATTGTGGAAATAAGAAAACGTTTCCAACCGCACTGATGTCCAGCCTGGGCTGGATCCCAGACAGGAGGACGCCACCCCCAGGAGTGACCCAACCCACCCAGTCTCCATCCACCAGTCTCAGGCCTAAATTCATGACTCCATCCCTCGCCTGGGCCCCTCTAGAAGTGTCCCCACCCCTCTCCGAGGTCCCTGGCAGCCTCTCAGACCCAGAAAATCAGAATTCTTCTCTTGTACCAAAAGAGGTCCCCTGAGGGTAAGGTAGGAGGCTTGGTTGCTGGGGGAAATTCCTCAGCCCAGGAAAGGACACCTGGTGTCCAAGCTGCTGCCCAGCTTGGCCCTGGCTTTCCAAGCCCCCTCTGCCAGCTCTGTGCCCAGCTGTGGGCAGTGGAGTAGCCCCTGGCTTCTCCGGGTACCTCCAGGAACAGTGGCAGGGGCCCCTGCTCTACAGCCCCCCCATAGCGCCCCACTGGCCTAGCCCCCCCATGCCTGCCCTTTGATGGTGACCACAGTCTCAGGTGGGGCCAGCTGGCGGCCACCTTAATTCTGAAACCACAGGTTGCTTTTTTTAGGAACCTGCTGGGGTGTTGGGGGGGCCTGAGGTCAGAGCCTCTTCCTGCAGACACTCAAGGTTCCATTGAAGGCGGCAGAGGCGGCCCGTGTGTCCTGGATGGGGAGTGGCCCTGGGGACCCCTTGGAAGGACTTGTGAGCCGGACTGTGGGCTGGGATTTATTTTGGCCGATTTCACTGCAGAGGGAGGGAGGGAGGAGGGGGGCTCTAACACCCCCAGGGCCCATGTGGTCCCACCCCATGGGCTACGCCCCAGGGAGGGGGTATCAGGCCGCATCTCATGTCTCGGGTCTGTAGCTGCCTGCAACTGACGTTCCAGCTGGGAGATGGGGCCAGAGCAATGTCATTAGGACGAAGTCACCAGCAGGGAGCACTAGAAGGTGACAAGCGATGATGGGGAGACGGCCTCTAGAAAATGCAGGCAATGATGTGTGTCAGAGACAGGAAAGGTGGGACCTTGGGCAGGGCTCACGGGGCTGCCACAATGTGCACCTGCACGGTGGAAAAGAGCCTGGCTACTCCTGCAGGAGTTAATCAGAGCAAGCAGTTCCACTGCCACCACAGAGCATGAGGAACTCCGGTCGCTCCTTCATGGATAAGCATGGCAGCGTCCTCCACAAGCAAAAGATGGAAACAACCCAAATGTGCCCGTCCAGAGACAAATGGATAAATGAATCTGATCTGTGTGGTGAAATATTACTCACCCCCAAAAGGAGTGGGCACTCTACCACACACCGCAATGGAAATGAACTTTGAAAACAATGGTGAGGGAGAGAGAGGAGCAGAAATAAAAGAATGAAGAGACACACTTGTGCCAGTGCTCCATGGTGGGTGTCGCGGTTATGTATGGCAAACATGCACTAATCAAAACAAAACAAAACAAAACACGGCCGCAGAGTGTGAGGTCACTGATAAGTGATGTCCCTTGCAGGTCCCATGCAGGCAGAGACGTGAAGCAGGCCGGTGGGTACCAGGGGCTGGGGGAGGGGCAAAGGGACAGCTCGCTGGGGGCAGTGGAAATATCCTGGCTGTAGACAGAGTGACAGTGGCATGGGATTGTGAGTGTGCTAAAGGCTACTGAGCCATTTACTTTGAGACGCTTGACACAATGGCTTTGTGAATTTTATCTCTTTAAAATTGCTTTGGTTAGCACTTGGGGACCTGAGGCAGGAGGGTCCTTGCAAGTTTGAGACCAGCCTGGGCTACAAAGTGAGCTCAAGGCCAGCCTGAACTGCATAGTGAGACCCTGTCTCAAAAAGACAAAAAAAAAAAATTGCTTTGGAATCTCCCAGGAACCTCAGGGAGACTCCATGTTGCCGCCGGATATTGGCACCCATTCCTAAGCGATGGTATGCAGAGTCACAGACGTGGCCGGGGTGTGGACTGTGGCAGCTGTATGCAGACCAGCCCTACTCGCCCTGCTCATGTTGCAAATGACATCCGGCTGTCACCTGTGCCTGGTTTGCACCTCTAAAGGCCTTGTCCTGGAAGTTTAGGCCCCAGTGTAACTGGACTTGAGAGGTGGCGGGCCCTTTAAGAGGTGGGGCCTAGTGGGAAGTGGCTAGGTCATGGCTCCACCCCTATGGATATAGTAAAGTCTTTCTCAGGAGACCATGTTTGGTCTCTCCAGGCCTACTCAGGTCCCTTTGGAGGAGGCTGCTGGAAATCAAGGTTAGCTGCCTGTCATCCAGCACTCTCAGAGGCTGAAGCAGGAAGATCACAAGTTTGAGCCCAGCCTGGGCAATCTAATGACTTAGCAAGACCTTGTCTCAGAATAAAAAATTTAAAAAGGGCTGGAGGTGGAGCTCAGTGTGAAGGCTCTGGGTTCCATCCCTGGCACAAAAGAGACTGGAGCAATGGGAGGGGGTGAGTTACCTCCAGTTGATGGCTGAGACAGCAAGTGTTGATTCTCTCCTGGCTCCGGAGGTGATGTCTGAGCCCTGGGCAGAAGCACGGTGGTCAGCTGGGTGGTCCCCCGCAGTCTGTGACAATCTCTGGGCCTCCCCTCCGCTTGGCAGAGGCCATCTCCCTGTGGGCAGGGATCAAATTTCACCCCTCTTCCACGCAAGAGTGAAGCCCAGGGCCTCACACAGCCATGGTATATGCTCACCGCTGAGCTGCAACCCCAATCTGTTTATTTATGATCTATTTCCTGGGTCTCCTTAAGTCATTCACTTGCCCAAGCTGGGTTCATGTTTGTCAGCCTCCTGCTTCAGCCTCCTGAGTGGCTGGGCTCACAGTCATATGCATTACCACATCCATTTTACACAGTTTTCAGGAGACAGTTCCAGGTGGCTCATGCCTGTAATCCCAGCACTCGGGAGGCTGAGGCAGGACGATCATTGCAAATTCGAGACCAGCCCAGGCTACAAAGTGAGCTCAAGGCCAGTTTGAACTGCATAGAGACCCTGTCTCAAAAAAACAAAAAAAAAGGAGACATTTCCTCAAAAGGGTACACCTAGAGTCGGCATGTGACCCAGTTCTTCCACTCGTTGGTACACACCCCAAGAGTTGAAGATGGGTTCAAACAAATCCTTGTGCATGCATGTTCACAGCAGTGCTATTCCCAACAGCTAAAAGGCGAAAGCCAGCCAGGTACCCACCAGCCAACAATGTGTATGGACAAGGTGGGCCATTCACATGGTGGAATATTACTTGGCCATTAAAAGGAATGGGGATTTGCCATAACTTGCTGCTGAGTGACAGAAGCTGGGCACGCAAGGCTACACAGTGTGTGACCATGTTGACGTGAGATGTCCAGCACAGGGGAATCCACAGAGGCAGGAAGCAGATTGGTGGATGCTAGTCAGGCAAGGGATGGGACAGGCTGGATGGCTGGGGGCACCAGGGCTCTTTTGTGGGGATGGACCTGCTCTGGAACCCAACAGAGGACATGGGGTGGCCGCTCACTGGCTCCCTTATACCATTTTGGATGAGCAGGTTCTCTCCCCAGCCCTGTTCTCAGCACTGTGACAGCAGGGTCACTCGGAGGCCACCCCCGCTGCTGCTCCCAGGCCTAGGGCACTGAGTCCAGCCCCCTGACACTGCGGGAGCCAGGCTACTGCAGGACACAGCCTCTGCTCCATGCCTGGGTCTGCATGGATCTCTCCCGGGTCGGGGGGCTGGGGCGGGGCTCAGCAGGAGGTGTGGGGGGCTGGCCCCAGCTGGGCAGGAGGGCGGCGGCATGACGCGGCCTTTCCACTCTGTGGTCACCAGCCTACCCGACAGCCCGTAAAACAGCCCGGCTCAGACGGAAACCTGGTCCTTAATGTGTTCCCAAAGGCGCTGGCGGGGCGAGGGGGGAAATTCCAGGCTGATGAGGCGTGAGGGCGGGGGACCTGGTTGCCCTAGGGGCTGAGGCCCTGGCGGGGCTGGGCAGGTCTGTGGACAGAGGACCTCCTGAGCCCTGTGGTGGCCAGGACAGCGGGTGGCCCAGCCATCCCGGGATAGGCATCCACAGGAATTCGCATAAAACTGCGGGTCAGGCTGGTTCCCCGAGGGGCCTCTGCTCAGGCACCACCCGCGGCTCCTCAGTGCTCCTGGACGGAGTCCAGTTCCCGCTGTTCCAGACCCTGCCGGCCTGTCCGGCCCCAGCGTCCTGCCTCCCCTTTCCCGCGTGACCTGGGCTACAGCACACACAGTTCCAGGAACACTGCCTGGTTTTCGGACACCTCCAAGCCTTTATCCTCGCTGCCCACACCCCACACCCAGCACTCGCAGCTGAGCTTCAATCTCTCCTCGTGACCCCCCCAGGCTGCCTATGAGGCCCCCATCACGTCTCCAGTCACTTTGTGTGTGCCAGGGATGGAACCCAAGTTCCTGAGATTTTACCACTGAACAGCTCCCCGGCCTTACCCTGGCACTGATTCAGGGCAAGCTCTGAGTTATAAATCCTGGGTTGGTGCTGGGGGAGTCACAGGTACAGATGTGTCTCAGACCTTGTCACTGGGGCTGGCAGGTCCCTCTGTCCCAGAAGACACCGTCCAGACTACGGCGACATGTCAGTTTCCTGGGAGTGAACTGCAGTCCCAGTCTGTGAAAACCCAACAAAGAAGATAATGTCTAAGAGTGAAGCCTTTGGGAAAAAGAAACACAGTGTTTGGGTGAAGCTGTCTGCTCAGGGGCCGGATGGGGCCTCCTGGGGTGGCCCTGTGCAAATCAAGACCTGAGAGACAGAAGGAGCCCTGCCCATAGGAGGAAGATTCCAGAGGGGGGTTCATGCAAAGGTCCTGGGGTAGGAAAGGGTGTGGTTGTTGGAGGGAAATCAAGGAGCAGCACTGGAGGGATGGTGGGGTTGTTGACTGAGAAGGGGACTTGTTGAGGTGGCACTGAGGGGCCACACCCCCAACTTCTGTGCCAACAGGAAGGGGTCCCTGGCCCCTGCTGGAAGCAGGTTGGAGCTGAGCCAGCCAGATGTGGCTTGGGGCTGCCACGGCCCAGCCAGGTGGGGACAGGACAGCTTCGGCCTGGTTGAGACTGCAAAGGTTAAAGAAATAACAGCAGCTGCACTGACCAGGGCCTGAATCCCAGTAGCAGAACAGGCCCCTTCACCCGCAGTCTGTGGCTGAGGCTTTGGGTCTTGGCAGGCGCAGGGCTGGAGTCAGGAGGTGGGGGTGAGGGGGACTGCACTAGAATAAAAATAAAAAACAGCGAAAGGGCTGGGGCTATAGCTCAGCATGAAGAGCCTGGGTTCAAGCCCCAGGGCCAGTGGGGGAGGAGGAAGGGAAAAAAGAAAACAGAAAACCAGGACTGTGGAGGTTGGAGTCAGGCCCCGGTGTGCTGTGTGACCCTGAGCCAGTATCCTGCCTTCTTTGGGCTTCTGGCTCTGGGTCATCCCTCCCCAGTCTCAGAGCTCTTCCCTGGATTCTTTGTGGGCCCCTTTCCACCCTCCAGGGGCCCTGGGAGCTTGGACACAGATGCAGGGGATGAACACCCTTGGAGCAGCATCCTAGCCAGTGACCCCGCCAATGCCTGGCACCTCCACCCATGGCAGCCTGCTGGAAAGAACAGTGTGGTGGGGGCACTGGGCCAGCAAGACTGTTTCCTTGTGATGCTTGGGTTGCCTGGTACCTGGGGAGGTCAGGAGGCCAGGGAAGCGGGGAGGTGCCAGCCAGCCCCAGAGCCACCGGTTACTGCCCTGGGCAGTGAGATGGCCTCCAGTGTAGCGGGTGCAGGTGGGGGCCAGTCCTGGCCACGATCTCCCTAGAGCTGCTGGGGCCCTGTCTCCAGGGTCAGGAAGCCCACTGAGGTAGGAACTGGGTGGGAACCCAGTCTCTTGAGAAGGTGTGGCCAGGGCATTGGCCCCACCCACTTCAGCCTCAAGGCCTGGTTAGACCCCTGGACTGGCCAATCCAAGCCCTCCACTCATTAACCACTGCAATTGGTTCAGGGGTGTCCATGGGACCTGAGCTGGGCCAATGAGAACCAACCCTGAGATCTTCACTGGACCAATCAGGGAAAAGATGCTCCTAGGATACAGAAGACTGGGGCATTCAAACCCAGGACCATGGGGCCTCTGTGCTACCCTTAGGGACAAGAAGACAGCTGACCAGAAAGGCACAAATCTAGGCCTCTGGATATGAGAAAAGGGGAAGCTATCCCTTGTTCTTGGGTCAGAAGAACCAATACAGTGAAAACAGTCATGCTCCCAAAATTGTTATATAGATTTAATGCAATCCTGATCTAAATGCTATTAAGCATCCCTCACAGAAGTAAAGAAAGCATTTCTAAAGTTCATCTGGAACCAGAAGAGATCTACAATAGCAAAGGCAATTCTGAGCAACAAAGGCAAGGCAGAAGGCATCACAATCTGTGACTTGAAATTATGCTACAAAGCTACTGTGATAAAATCAACATGGTACTGGTAAAAAAAAAACAGACCTGAGGACCAGCGGAACAGGTTAAAAGATGCAGACACAACCACAAACACATTCAGTCACTTTATCTCTGACAAAGGGACCAAACAAGTTAACTGGACAAAACCCTCTTTAATAAGTGGTGCTGGAAAAACTAGCTCTCCACGTTCCACAGACTAAAACTAGAGCCATGTCTAGCACCATGCATTAAACTAAAGTCAAAACGGATCAAAGATCTCAATATTAAAACAGAACACTAGCTGGGCTGGGGGTTTAGCTCAGCAGCATAAGTACCTGCTTGGCAAGCACAAGGTCGTGAGTTCGATCCCTGGTACCAAAACAAACAAACAAACAAAAACCCATTAGATCTTCAGGAAGAGAATGTAGGTAGAAATCTTCAAGACATAGGGGTAGGTAGAGACTTATGAACAAAACCTGGATGGTACAGGAACTGTCACAAAGAACAAATGACTGAGCTCTCATCTTGTTAAAAAGCTTTTGCACCACAAAGAAATCATCAACAGAGTGAAAAGACAAGACACAGTGTGGGAAAAATTTTTATCAGCCATTCCTCAGACTAAGGACTTCTATCTAGAATATACAAAGAACTCAAAAATATCAGACCTCCCCAAATTTAAAGGCCTAATCCAAAAATGGGCATCTGAAATGAGTAAAGATATCTCAGATGAAGAGATATAAACAGCAAATAAATATATGAAAAAATGTTCAACATCAGTGGTTACTCGGGAAATGCAAATTAAAACAACACTCACTCCAGACAGAATGGCTGCCATCAAGAAATCAACCAATAACAAATGCTGGGGGGCGGGTGCTGAGGGCAAAGAGGAAGACTTTTCCACTGTTGGTGGGAGTGTAGACTGGTGCAACCACTGTGGAAATCAGTATGGAGATTCCTCAAAAAGCTGGGATTACAGGTTCCATTCAACCCAGCCATTCTCCTTCTGGCTACCTTCCCAGAAGAATTAAAAACATCATACCACAGTGATATATGTTCACCACTTTTTTGTTTTTTGGTACCAGGGATTGAACTCACAACCTTGTACTTGCCAAGCAGGCACTTAAGCCACTGAGCTAAATATCTGGTCCTATGTGCACCCATGTTTATAGGAGCACACTTTGCAATAGCTAAATCTTGGAAACCATCAAAATGCCCATCAGTCAAGGAATGGGTAAAGATGTGATTTTGTTATACAATGGAGTACTACTCAGCTGCAAAGAAGGATAAACTTGAGAGATTTCTATGTAAATGGATGCACCTTGAGACTCTTTTTTTTTTGGTACCAGGGATCGAACTCACGACCTTGTGCTTGCCAGGCAGGCGCTTATACTGCTGAGATAAATCCCTAGCCCTGAGACATTACTTTTAAATGAAACAAATCAGACACACATGTATAAATACCACATTGTTTATCTGGTATGAGAAACCGAAAGTATAGTAAGGGCCCAAATGTGTAATAGATATTGGGAAATGGGAAGAAAATGTTCAAAAGGGAAAGGGAAGAAGAAATGGGGACAGGAAGGGAGAGACAAGGAAAACAGAATAGAAGGAATAAAGAGCTTTTATAAATAAGGAGGGGAAGAGGGGCATGGTGGTGCACACCAGTAATCCTGGCACTCAGGAGGCTGAACAGGAGGATCATTGCGAGTTCGAGACCAGCCTGGGCTACAAAGTGAACTCAAGGCCAGCCTGAACTGCATAGTGAGACCCTGTCTCAAAAAGACAATAAATAAATAAATAAATAAATAAGGGGAAGAGGAGTGGGAAAAAAGAAGACACAAGATATATCTGTACAGGTACAAAGTCCCTATGCTGAATGTGATCCAGATGTAAACCTAAAATGTACCAAAAATCTATCTATCTATCTATCTATCCATCCATCCATATTTTTAGATATATATGTCTCTGTAGGAGACCACCTCAGAGCCAGGCATGGAGATGCAGGGCTGTAAAGCCAACTACCTAGGACGCTGAGGTAGAAAGGTTGCAACTTCAAGCCTAGCCTCGGCAGCCTAATAATTTAGCAAGATCAAAATAAACAGTAAAAAATGATGTGGAGCTGGGCATGGAGGTGCATGCCTATCATCCAGCATTCAGAAGGCTGAGGCAGGAGGATGTCACCATGAGTTCAAGGCCAGTGTGGGCTACACAGCTAGACCGTGTCCAGGGGCCCAGGAGCAGTAAGGAGGCCGCCCCAGA
>PVLA01019223.1:0-12728 GCA_004027455.1 Hydrochoerus hydrochaeris
CTGTAACCATTTAAATAAATTTGTAGCTGGAGAAGCATGGTGAATAGCAGCAACAGTTTCTAGTAATGGAACAGATTGAGCAAGGTAAGCACTATCGGTGAACAAATTGAAGGGTTGGTCAGGGTAAGCGGTGAAAACTGCGATGATAGCTTGTAGTTCTGCCAGCTGGGCAGAAGAGGTATCTGTCTGGAGGGTAAAGGCATTATCTTGAGCCACATAAGCAGCCCTAACAGAGGAGGAGCCATCAGTGAATAACACTTGGGCATCAGGGATGGGCTGTGAAGCTGTGATCTTAGGGAATACGAATGAGTGACAGTTGGCAAAATCAATTAGCTTATTTTGGGGATAATGGTTGTCAATGGTCCCTGAAAAGGAGGCTAGGGCGATTAGGCCACGCCTCTGTTGTCTGGAGTCGCCAGTCTACTTGGTCCTTAGTAAAGGGCTGGATGATAATATCTGGCTCTTTGCCAAAATAACATTTTCCTTGTTTTCTGCCTTGAAATATTAGGTCTGAAACTTCTTGGTAGTAGGGTAGGAGTGTCCTCTTTGGGGAAACTGACAGGTGGACCCACATGAGAGGAGTCTGCTGCCAAAATACTGCCATGGGGCAAAGCTTTGTGTTAAGGATGAGAAATTGTAAAGGCTTATCATAATCTATGAAGGAAACAGTTTGTTGAGCAATAGCCTCTTCCACTATGTTGAGTGCCTTTCTGGCATTAGGCGTGAGCTCATGGTGGGGAGGTTGGGTCGATGTCTCCTCAGAGGATCTCATAAAGGGGTTGTAAATCATGTTTGGTTAATTTTAAATAGGGTAAAAGCCAATTAATGTCACCTAGAAGCTTTTGGAAATCATTAAGTGTCCGAAGATTATCAAGTCTTAATTGAGGCCTTGGATAAAGTACTTGAGTGCCCTGTAGCTGAAATCCCAGATATGTATATGGGTCTGTAAGCTGGACTTTATCAGGCGCTATTTGGAGTCCAGCCTTTTGTAAGGTGACTTGTAGTGCCTGATAACACTGTAAGGTTTGATCTTTCTGTTTCCCTGCCAAGAGGATGTCATCCATATAATGAAGAATATATATATTTGGCCAATGGTCTCTGACTGGTTGTATAGCAGCAGCCACAAAGCCTGGTACAATGTAGGGGAGTTGGCCATTCCCTGAGGGAGAACGCGCATTTAAAATATTTGCCATTATTAGTTTTTTCTCCTTGTTTGTGTGGGAGAAGAACCTCCTTTACAGCTGCAGCCATAGCTAGGCCCCGATGGTAGACGGGGCCCATATCAGCGCACAGGCGGATGCAGCCCAAGAGGTCCTCCCTCTTCCTGTGTGGCCCAATTGCAGCCTGGCAGGCAGATGTTGCATTTTCATATGCCAATTGTTGGATTAAGGCAGAATTACTCTTAGGGGAGCCAAAAAAGTGCTTGGCTGCCTGTAAGAGGTGATCAACAAAGTCACAGAAGGGTTTTTTGGTCTCTGTCTAATATTAGTAAGAGAAGAGGTAACCTCTCCACTAGGGGGTGCTTTTTCCATGCCCTGTAGGCAGCTGCATTAATCTGTGCAAAGAGGCCAGGGTTATATTGCATTTGGGCTTTTTTTTTTTGTACTAAAGTTGCCAGTTTTTGCTAGCATGGGGAGGGTCTAGGGGTTTTATTGAGTGGCATTATTTTTAGCTATGGCTTTACATTGGTCCATAAATTTAGATTTTTAAAGCAAATAATTGTCCCCAGAAAGAGTAACTTTGGCTAAGTCCTTTCATTTATTTGGGATAATTTAACTTTGAGTCATGGAATCTAGAACAGCAAGGGTGAAAGTAGCTGTGGGGCTGTATTGAGTGATTGCTGTTTTTAATTCCTTTAAAGTAGTTATTGTGAATGGCATATGGGTCTTAACGACCTGCGGGGCCAGCAGCGCCATTTTGAGTGTCAAACAGGGTGGTGCCATTTTGAATATCAAACAGGGCGGTGCCATTTTGAATGTCCTCGTGTGTCCCAGAAAAAGGAAGTGGCGGCAAGTTGCCATCTTGAAGGGGCTCTGGAGTATCAAGAATTACAGAGCCGGGACAACTGGACACACTGGACCGGTCTGAGGGCGGCTTTGGGGTAGGATTGTGGGAGGAGCGTAGTGCAGCCTCACCTTGAGTAAGCGTTTTGTTAATTTGGGGATCTGCATGACATTGGGTTAGCAGCTCAGAAATTAAGGTCCAACATGCAAAAGAGGTCATCGGGACTTTTCTCCTGTCCCCTTTGGGACCAAAAAACTCTATAGTAGTATTTTAAAGCATTTCCTAATGTTTCCCATCTTTTAGTATTAATGGAGCCCTTCGGAGGGAACCAGGGGCAAGTTTAATAAATCTTTTGTTTTAACCCTTATCTCTCTCACCTTGAGGGCCTTACTAAGGCCGGCAATGAACAATTAGTGTTCACTTAAAGCTTGACCCATGCTGATTACGTTCACTTACCATGATTTGGACGAAACGTCAGGCAGTCGTCTGTACAGATCACAGGGACGGAGTCCCCTGGTTACCATGGCCATGGCTTTTCCTCTGTGAACAATCCCTCATTGACTTCCTCCTATTGGGGCCCTCACGTTGGGCGCCACTTGATCTGGCCTGCAGATCAATCTGTGAGTTTCCCCTGGAGGAAGGAAAATTGGGCGGGGGCTGGGTAAAGAGAGAGAGATGGAGACAAGTTGAAGGTTTCCAATCAAGCCTCATTTATTGAAAAAATGTTCCTGGCTTATAAAGAAGCGGAGGCGGGAAGTTACGGATAGGTCGCCGTCATTTCCTGGGTCAGGCGGGAGAGGATCCTGGGAAATGTAGGCTGATGCACTGGATGCCCCCAGGAGGGAGAGATGGAGCAGCAGCTGTGAAGCTATCACGCCGCTCCCTACAAACAGAGATTTTTGTGAACTACAGAATGTAATTTTTATTACTCAAACTAGGGTTTGTAAGTTTTTTTTATTTATTTTGAAGAGAATAAAACCAAATGAGAGAAAACAAATTGGGGTCAGTCAAAAGAAAATGATGGACATAGCACGTGACTTAAAACCAAAATACAAGGTGATCAACAATGGTTACCATAATGTCTCTTGTTATCTTCAATAGAATTGCCCATAGCATCAGGCATAATAAAATTGAACATAACAGTACAGAACACAATCAATAAAAACAAAACATTGGAGACATTATAGGACTTCAAAGAAGATAATAGTCAAACCAGAATGGGTATCATAATGAATCTTATTGTCTTCAAATTAGTTGCCTATACTCTCAGACTTGCTACTGTCAAACAAAACAGATTCAAATAAAATCAATCAAAATAAGACAGTGATCAAACAAAACAGATTCAAATAAAATCAGTCAAAACAAGACAGTGAAAGCAATATATGGCTTCAAATTAAGTTACTAGGAAATCAAAAATGGTTACCATAGTATACCCTGCTATCTTTGAAATAGCTGTCCATGCCATCAAATCTAGTACAAGTAGACAGACTGGAACAGAAAATAACCAAACTAACAGAGCAATGAAAACAATATAGGTTTCAAATCATGATACAAGATTACCAGTGTCCTCTGCCTTCCCTTTTTAGACAATTCTTCCCCTTTCACTTTCACAAGGTGAATTGTACATTTTGTATCCCACTAACTCCTTTAGTATTTGGATTAGGGAGGCAACCTGCTGCTTACCTAGGTGATTCTGAACCTTTTTACCCTCGAGTTTGATCTAAAGTTGTATCCATTTACCTACAAGAGCCTCAAGGTTTTCCTTCCTTATAGCTGAGTAGTTCTCCATTGTATTAAAGTGTTATGTCTTTCCAACCAATCTGCAGCTGAAGGGCAAGCTACCCCAAATTTTTTCTGGTTCCCTGTCACATAGAGCATTATTTTCTCATCTTTGACTTTCAGTCCATAAACCCTATTTCATGTTAATTATATTTCTTATATAGAGCATCTTGATGGACCCTATCTCCTGATCCACTCTGCCTGTGTTCCTTTTTATTAGTGTATCCAGGCCATCCATATTAGTGATTATGGCCCACCTTCTCTGCCTCATCTCTGTTGTGCTATTTTTCTGCCATTGGTTGTTTATTTTTCCCCTTCATTCCACTCTTTGTCACAGTGAGCCCCCTCTGGCCAATGTTCATGAAACCAAGGTCTTTTTTTTCTCTCTCTCTCTCTAGAATGTCCTTCAGTATTTTTTGTAGGGTTGGATTGGTGGTCATGAACTCCCCAAGTTCCTCTTTGTCATGCAAGCATCTTGTTTCTCCATTAATTTTGAGAGATAGTTTTGCAGGGTACATCAATCTGGGTTGGAGATTATCTTCTTTCAGGGCTGGGAATACTTCACTTAAGCTCTTCTTGATTTGATGGCTTGTGTTGAGAAGTCTGCCATGATTTTGATGGGTTTTCCTTTATAGATGATCTGTTTCTTTTGTCTGACAGCTTTTAATATTCTGTTCTTGTGCTGAATTTCTGGGATCTTGATTATTATAAGTCTGAGTGTCGATCTATTTTGGTTATAGCTGGCTGGAGTTCTGTATGCCTCATATATCTAATATCATTTCCTCTTCCTATGCGTGGGGGGTTTCCTTTAATTATTTCTGTAAATAGCCTTTGTATTTCATTTGTGTTTACCCCTGCTTCGTCACTCACATTTTTTATTCTTAAGTTATAGATCCTCTTGTCACCTTCTAGCCTTTATATCATTACTTCCCGGTTCTTTGTTATTTTTAAGAGATCTTTCCTTTCATGATCACAAGTTACAAAACTGTCTTCAGGGTTTGATAGTCTATCTTTAGTTTCTTTCAAGCAGTTTTTCCAGCTTTCAGTGGAGTTTTTAATTTCCTGATAATCTCTTTGAATCTGTTTCATGTATTCTAATTTTTTATATTCTTCATTGAAGGTTTCCCTCCTTTTTCTCTGCTTCTTCATTCTTCCATCTGTGTTTTCTTGAGAGGTGCTTAGCATTTCTTTTATTATTTTTCTTATATCTTCCTTTACTTGCATTAATATTTCTGTTTTAAGTTCTTTTTTAGTTTCATGAAGTTGTTTCTTTGTCACATGCTGTTGCTTCAGAAACTGTAGGTATGCGACTCCCGATCTCTTCTGTGTTCACCTATGCTAGGCCAGTCCTGCTTGGGTTGGAGGCCAGAGACTGCCTTTTGTTTCTTCCTCTTGCCATGTTCCTGGTTTCTTCCAGACAAGTGGGTAGTGGGGTCCCTGGTACTTCCTGTATTGGTTATTATTACTCTGAAGCATGCTGGCTAGGGGTTGCTGCCCTCCCCAATCTGCTGGTGACCAATGGAGTATAAGCAGGGGCAGGGCAGGCTGGTCCCTCCCTTCTGAGCTGGTTAACCACTGGGAGTCTTCACCACATTAGTGTGTGTGCCAGTTGGGTGGGGTTGGTTAGGGATAGCTTCAGGGAAGTCTCAGCCTTGGCTATCGGATTGCGCACATGGGCAGGACTCAGTCCAAGCAATTTTCATCAGTCTGCTCTGCGTTAGGAGTGGCTGAATGAAGCTGGCTGCGTTTCTGGTTCTGGGCTTATCCTGCCTGACTCCAAAATGGCACCCAGCCAATTGCCCACTCCAGCAGGAGGACTCAGTCCCCCACACGCACCGCGAGCCAGAGCAGTTCTCTGGTCCACTGCTCCTCTCTGCTGCGTCTCCCCACCAAGGCCTTCAGGCTTGCCAACCCCCAACTTATTGTGACCTTGTGTCTTCATATTCCAGTGGTGCTTTGCACACAGTAGGACTGGCTCTGGTGAAAGCATGTGTGGCTACCACCTTCTGCTTAAGTTTTTCTTTTCTTTTCTCTTTCTTTCTTTCTTTCTTTCTTTCTTTCTTTCTTTCTTTCTTTCTTTCTTTCTTTTTTTCTTTCACTTTAGTTTCTTCCTGGGTCAAGGGGATCCATTTCTTTCCTTCTGGTCTTCTCCAGAATGCTATATTCCAGCATCTGGGCTGTTTCTCTCAAGAGGCTTTTTACTTTGCTGCTTATCGTTTCATCATCTTCCCAGAATCGGTTTTGTAAGTTTAAAATGTTGATTTTAACCAATGAGAAAATAGAGGAAAACTTGCAAAAAAAAAAGGTAATCAAAAAGGACACAAAAATAGCCACCAAAGGCAGGAAGATAATAATGGAATAGTTACAGGATAAGATGCAGAGAAAACAAAGAAATAAATAGTTCAACCATATCTTTTCTATCAGTAATTGAAATGCACCTGATTTGAAATCTCCCCCTTTTTTAAAAGCAGAGATTAATACATTGGTTAAAAAACACACTAAGATGATCCACATGCTGACTACAGCACAGTCACTTTAAGATAAAGAGAAACAAAGAAGTTGATTATTAAAAGCACGGAAAAAGATATTTCATCCAAACAGTAACCACAAATGATCTGAGGTGGCTCTATCGATGCCATAGATGCTAAGTTAAAGAAATTACAGTGAGAAAAGGCTGTCATAGCTTGGTAAAAAGCTGAATGCAGCAAGAATATATGATTTCAAACATGTAGTCACATACCCCATTGTGAATTGCCGTCCTATAAGATTATGATACCTAGCGATGTCACAGTCACCTTAGTTTGTGTTTAACACTCTATAATGTTTGCAAAAAAAATGAATTGTCGAAGGACACCGTTCCCAGAGCATATCTCCTTGCTAACTGGCACATGAACATAAAAAAATTAAGAGAATTGAAAGGAAAGGAGAATGTACTGGAGTTGTAGTTGAAAACTTCAATAAGCCACTGTCTGTATTGGGTTAAACAACTATAAATAGGATTATGATGCAAAGTCAGGCCTTGGATGACACTGTTCTTACTTAGCCTAACACAGGGATGGGGAACACGCCGCCCAACAACTGCAGGGTCCTCATCTCCCTCAAGTGCTCATGAAACCTTCTCTACAACGGACCAAACAGCAGCCTGAAAACAATCTCAATATGTTCTTAAAAATTGGACTCTCATAAAACTATTTCTTGGCCATGATGGAAGAAGTCTGAAATCAGCAGAAGGAAAATTGACAGATATATGGAAATGAACCAGCATATTCCTAAATAACCAATGGGTTAAAGAAGAATAGAAAATAACTTGAGGTGGATGGGAAGGAAAACACTGCATACAAAACACATCACATGCAGCAAAAGTAGAAATCAAAGGGAAAATGTACAACTGCTCATGCCTACATTGAAAATGAACAAAGATCTAAAACCAACAACTGAATATAGACCTTAAAGAAATAAAAGAGATGAGCTTGCCAAATCCAATGGTAGTTGAGGGGAGAAAATAAGTAAGGGTTGAACAGAGATAAATGAAATAGCTGGGTTTGATAACCCAGATAGGGAGGATGAGACAGTGGAATTGCAGTTCAAGGATGGTCTGGGCAATTTAGCATGGACTTGTCTCAAAAAGAGTGTGTGGGGTGTAGGGATATAGCTCAGTACCCCCTGGATTAAACTCCCAGAAAGACACAGAGAGATACAGACAATACAGAGTAAGAAAAACAAACTTAAAATTCATGAAACTAAAACTGGTTCTTGATAAACATTAACAAAATTGATTAACCTATTGCTAGGTGGGATAAGAAGAGAAGGTGGGATAAGACTAGAGAGGAGATACTATGTACAGATTCTATGAAAAGAAAAAGGAATCCAACAGAGTGTTTTAAAAACAATTCTATAGTTAAAAATGGACAAATTCTGAGAGGCACAAAATCTATGTAAACAGAAGTAGCAAGAAATAGGATCTTTGAGCCAGGCGTGGTGGTGCATTTCTATAATCCCAGCCCTTGGGAGGTTGAGGCAAGAGAATAATTTGCAAATTTGAGGCCAGTTTGGGCTACAAAGTGAGACCAAAACCAGCCTAAACTGCGTAGTTAGACTGTCTTAGTTACTTTTTAATCGTTGCTGAGACAAAATACCTGATGCCCAAATTTGGGAAAGGAAAGGTTTATTTCTTAGAGTTTTTGGAGGTTTCAGTCCATACTCAGTTGGCTCCAAGGTAGGGTGGCATGGCGGGGCTGCAAACAGCAAGGCAGAAACCGGCAAGAGAATGAGACTCGCCTTCTTCCCACCATTACATCACGACCTGGCTCCATCCCTAGGCGGGTGTAGCACTCACACCCCCAATCCAAGCGCTAGACAATGAACCACTCTCAAATGCATAATGCAAACGCATGAGGCTTGGGGGCCACTGACATAAATCATTAGAGAGACCCTGTCTCAAAAAGACAAAAATAAATAAATAAGAAAAAAGAAAAGAAAGCTGTTAAGAGTTTTTCAGCATGATAAAGGAACAAAACATAAGAAATAGTAAAAGTGGTCTTTATTCCAAGGATGTGGAGAGAAGCCCATAACCGGCAGTGGTCTGAGTTTTCCTCTGCTTGGATATGGGGTATATGTAACTTTTGACCTGGGGTGGTGCTTAGGGCAGGCATTGATGACACACGAGGAGCTGATTGGAATTTTGTTCCCATGTACTGGGAAAGGAAAAAGGAAGTTGTAATAGGGGAAGGAGGAAGTGACCTTCCACCACCATAATGTCCTATAATTTATTCTAGGGCAAAACTCTTTCATTCCCATCTTTTTATTGTTAGGAAAAGGGTGAAGTCTCTCTTACTACTTCCTGCTGAAAGGGGGTACCATGTTGGGGTTCAGGAAGGTTGATGGGATGATGAATGATGCCCATATAGAAGCTGGTACCAGGTGTTTCAGCCAGGACAACAACTTTATCGTTGGGATGCTCACATCCTAGATTGGAGAAACAAAGAGACAAGGTGCTATGAGGAGGCAGGCCACTATCATATTTAAGACCCAGGAGAGTTAGAAGGAAAGGCGCCCTTCATCTAAATGTGTTGTTCCATCAGGGCCATGGTGAGGTAGAATCTGAAAAATAAGTGTGAGGTTAGGAGGAGTGAAGTTGTGAGAGGTAATTATTTTTTTCATCTGAAAGTGTAAAAGTGTAGCTAGGTAGGGTTTGTCTTTGGTCTAGGAGTTGAGCTGGAAAGAATAAGAAGCATGAGAAATATAAGGCCTGACAATTGAATTATGTTGGGAAATTATAGAGTAGGGGTGGGGAGGGCTGTGGTTGTTCCACTATAAGAGAGATGAGGGCCTAGACCCACAGGGGTCTCATGTTTAACTAAATAGCAGAGGGTAGAGAGAACTAAGACAGTTGCTATGTAGAACAGCATGGAGACAATATTATGCATGATGTGGGATTCTTCAGGAAAGACTTCCCAGGGTCTTACTGTAAAAAAAAAAAAAAATTAATAGAATGTAAGGGATCAGGAACCAAATAGGACAACAAAACATGACCTAGCCTGAAAATTGTGGCTGTGGTGCCTTGGTGAGATGGAGACAGGAGGTCGGAGATGAGATGACCACTCAGGATGTTTAGAACCAGAGGAATTAGGGTTAGGAGGGCACCACTGAGTTTGAGTGATGTGGAACCAGGATGGCAGTCCAGTGACCTTGACAACCGTTGAAGTTCCGAGGAAGACCAGGTAGGTGCCACTCCATTTTAGTATACATGCTGCTGAAGCAAGCACAGCCACTCCATTTTAGTTGTAGTCCTGTTGAGCGATCTGAGAAATAAAGGCTAGACCATTATCTGACTGGATACCAAGGTTTGGTATCCAGTCAGATACCAATGATTTTTGGAATGATTTTTTTGTAACAGGACTTTAGTAACTGTATCAACAGTCGCCCTGGTTGTGGGAAAGGCTTTTATATATCCTGAAAAAGTACAAACAAAGGTGAGAAGATATTTGAGAGCTTTGTGGTGGGGCATGTGTGTAAAATCTACCTGTCAGTCCTGACCAGGGGTGTGTCCGCAAAATTGATGAGTAGGAAAGGAAGGGGGGTGTGTCCCTGAGGAGAGGTTCCTGACAATCAAGGTGTAGGGGGGATGGTAAAAAAAAAAAAGGCGTTTTTAAGATCTATGACTGCAAAGTGAGTGGTGGACGGAGGGATATGCGAGAGCATGGTGTAAGGGTTTAGCACCACTGGGTGGATTGGGATAACAGAATTATTGATTATCTTAAGGTCTTGGACTAGACAGTAAGATACATCAGGCTTGCGTACCAGGAGAATGGGAGTATTATAGGGTGAATGGGTAAGTTTAAGAAAACTGTTGTCTAAAAGGTGCTTGATTATAGGTTTAAGTCCCTGTAAATGCTTGGGAGTTATAGGATATTGGGGAATGCAAGGAAAATTGAAGGATCCCTGAGATGAATAAAAATAGGTGTGGAATGCGTAGTGTGTGTGGGATTGGAGGTATCCTAAACTATGGGATTGACCAGAGAAGAACAGAGAGGAGGTTATGGCTTTGTGGCACATTGTGAGGGTGTTTGGAGGACTGGAGCTATGGGGAAGGAGAAGGAAAATGAGAAGTTAAGCTTTTGAAAAAGATTCCTACCTAAAAGGGGTGTGGGACATGTTGGAATTACTAGGAATCTATGGATAAAGAAGAGAGTCTGGAACCTGCATGGAATGGGTCCTGTCTGCAGGAGCTGTGTAGCTTGGCCATCAACACCCACTGCAGAGACTGAGGACTTAATACAAGGGCCTGAAAACTCAGGAAGAACATTATATATGGCCTCTATGTCCACAAGTGCAGAGAATGTCTTACCTGAGACCCCCAATGGGACTTGAGGCTCTGAGAAGGATACCTTAATGGGGGCTGTGGACCCTGAGCCCCCTCAGTCTTCAGCAGCAGGTCCGAGTAGATCAGTCATCAATGAATCTGGTAGTGATGAGATTTCCTATGAGGGCAAGTATTTAGAGGATGGCTTACCCACTCTCTGGCAGCTAGGACAGGTGCTCTTCCAGTGGCCCTTGAGACTGTAGAAAGGGCGCTCTCTTGACCAGTGTCCATTTTGTCGCACTTGAAGCATAGTCTGGAAGGGGCTCGGCCAGCTCCACCTTGTCTTGCTTTACCTGTCTCAGAGCTCTAAGTGTCACTGCTAAAAGATCAGATTGTTATTTTTTCTTTTGATTTTTATCTCTGTTGTTTAAAACACAAGAAACCATATGAAGAAGGTCTCCCTGTGGGGTTTGAGGGCCAAGTTTAACCTTTCGCCTTGAGATCTGGCCACAGCAGGAGGTATCTGTCTCCTCCATTGTCACAAGACAGCTGGCTACTTTGAGACCCCACACACTGTCTATAATATTTGTCTAAATATTTGAGTCTTGCCTATAATATTTTTAACTGACTTAGCTGCCTGTAGCATTTTTCCTCTGAAGAAGTAACCCAAACTGCCATGAGGGATAATGGGCGGAGACCAGTGTGACTTCTTCAGGCTGAGGGGGGTTGAAGTCGTTGAACAGTAGTCAGGAATACTCTGCAGAGCTTTTAACTAGTGGACTTCAGTAGATAGCAGGCATTTTCATCTCAGGTAGATGTACAGCTTTAAGTCTAAAGGAGACAAAGGCAAAGAATCAATTAAGTATGCAGAAGTCAAATAATAGAATCAATGGGGTATTTATGAATATACTTTTAGTAATGGCTTCCCATAAGGAGGATAAGGATAAGGTCCAGGGAATTTTAGAAACTGACATGTCAAAAACAAATAGGGTATCTGAATACGTCTTACAGTACTAAGGAGACTCAGTCAGTAGTAAAAATAATGTACCAGCACAAAAAAGCCCAGGACCATGGGGCTTCATTGGAAAAGTAGCCAATCATTTAAAGCAAAACTAGCTTTCCCAGAAACAATGACAAGAAAGTGCTTCCTTAACTATAACAACAACAAAAAAAAGCAGACCACTATCCCTGAGGAATACTAACACAATCTTCAAAACAATACTTGCAAACTTGATTGTAACAGTATATAAAAAACTAGGGTTAGGGATACACCTGAGTCACAGAGGATTGCCTAGCATTCCCCAGCCTTTGGGAACTATCCCTGGCACCACAAGTATGCATACACATGAGTGTGTCTGTGTGTGCACATGCGTGTGTGAAGATACACAAATACAGAAATGCATACTCATACACCCATAGGTATCATTGTTTATACCCTTACCTGCCACACACAGCGTGGCTCTTGCAACTTCAGAGGGAGGACAGTGGGGCATGAAGGCAGGAACCCACACAAAGAAAGCTGGGTCAGGTGCAGCCCTCTCTCCTGATGGGAGAAAAGGAACTTCCCAGCACCTATGCTTTACTGATACAATCAGCATAGGTGGAAGTTCATGGAAGTTTAAGGGGAGGGTAGGATCTGAGACAGGAAGACTAGCTGCTCAGCAGAACCGCGTGTCTTGGTGGCTTTACAGGAAACTAGAGAAACCTATTATCTCAAGCAAAGGTCAGGTCACTAAGTGCCTCAGGACCCTGAACTGTGCTCACTTCCCATGAGGCCCAGCCAAACTCATGAGAAGCAGTGGCTTTGCTGGAGATAACAAGGCCCAGACAGCTTCCATCCCAACACTCACCTTGTAGAAATTACTCCTGCCATGATGCTTCAACATAAAAAAACCGCATGGGTATGTACCTGACCAATGGGCAATGAAGATGCAACAGAAAAAGACAGAATTAGGTTAAATGTGGGGGCAGGGTGCTCTCGTCTCCCTTGTACAAAAATCCCCTAGGGACTGGTGCATCTTGGCTTCACTCACTCAGACATGGGCACAGGCAATAAGAGTAAAACAGCATTCACCTGTCACCCGCCATCCATGGTGCAGATCCGAGCAAACAAGGGGCCCTCGGCTGCATGAGCCTTCCCCGG
>PVLA01019224.1:0-12722 GCA_004027455.1 Hydrochoerus hydrochaeris
ATTCCTCCTATTTAACTGATGCACCCGAATCTAATTGTTGCTCTCTAATGCTGCACCCCTACTCTACATTCCAAGCCATGGTAACCACTATCATACTCTCTTCCTCTGAGGTTTGACTCCTTTTACATTCTGAAAGACATGTAGTGAGATCATACACTGTTTGTATTTCTATACTTCTGTTTCTGGCATATTTTATTTAATGTAATGTCTTTCAGGTTCAGCCATCTTGTCATAAGTGATAGGATTTTCTGCTAAGAAGGCTGAATAATACCGTGTATATATATCACATTTTCTTCATCTGTTGATAGATGTTTAGGTTAACTATCTTAGGTATTATGGGCAATGCTGTAGTGAATAAGTATTCATCTATCCCTGATTTACTGGTTTCATTTCCTTTGGATATATGCCAGTGCTAAATCAAGTAGTACTTTTAAATTTGTGGGAAAATGGATGGAGTGAACACAGAAAGTTAAATATTGCATAGCTTCTCTTACTTGAGAAACCCCAAATATAAATAAATGAATAAAATAAAGGAGACTAGTTGGAAACAGGGTAGTAGACTTTTAGAGATGGGAAAGGAGATCAGGAAGGAAATGGGAAAAGAAGAGCCTGGGATAGGGAGAAGATAAAAGTGATCAAGATATATGTATATACCAACATATACCTGTTTTTAGTTGTACTTTTAATTTTTTGGGGAACCTCTATATTACTTTCCTTAATGTTTTACTCATTTATATGGTATGCAAGGGCTCCTTTTATCTACATCCCTCTGTAATGTTTTTCATCATTTTGATAGTAGCCATTCTAATAGATGTGAAGTGATGTCTGTGTTTTTTTTTGGAGGGGGTACTGGGAATTGAACTCACTACCTCACATTTGCCAGGCAGGTGCTGTGCTGCTAAGCTATATTCCTGGCTTTCATTGTGGTTTTAATTTGCTTTTATTTGATGGTAAGGGATGTTCAAGATTTTTTCTATGCCCTTTGGCCACTTGTAGGTCTTCTTTTGAGAAATATATATTCAGGTTTTTACCTGTTTTACAGTCTGATTGTTTTCTTGGTTATTGAATTGTTTGAAATATATATATATATATATATATATATATATTCAATAAATCTCTTATCAGATAAGTGGTTTGTGAAACATTTTTCCCATCCCAGAAGTGTCTCTTTTCTCCTTTGATTTTTTTTTTCTATGTAGTACAAAGGTTTTAGTTTGCTTTTATTCCAGTTATCTTTCTTTTCTTAGTGTATCTAATGCTAGCTATGGAATTATTATATATGGTCTTTATTATGTTAAGGTAAGTTCCTTGTATATCTAATCTGCTGAAAGTTTTGAATCATGAAAGAATGTTGAATCTTGTATTGCTTTCCTGTATCTATAGATATAATCATATTATTTTTGTCTTTTATTTTGTTAATGTAGTACATCACATATATTGACTTGCATATGTCGAACAATTCTGGCATTCCAAGGATAAGTCTCACTTGATCCTGGCCTCATTATAATATATGAACCCTTAGGGAAAAACTACAGTCAGCCATAGTATTGACTATTTTTGCTTTTGAGCCAAAATTTACATGTCTATTAAACTTTTTACTGCAGTAGTAGATAATGTAAGACACCTAGAAAGTGAACAGGAGGAATATACCTCTTACATTTACTTTGTGTGAATTTGGTGGCAGTAGTGAGGAAGGTCATGAAACATGAGGGTTTATGTATGTCAAATATGTAGATGGAGATGGGCGTATCTTTTTATCATATTACTTCATATACATCTTAATATGAACTAGTATCAACTTTATATTCTTTGTTGTAATTTGATGCATGTATATAACATATAGTACTTTTTACTTTTCCTTCCTAGTCTCTTCCTCTCCTTCCCTCTCTCTCGGTCCTTTTTTACAGAAGAGCTGTTTTCCTGTTTCCTATTATCTATCTTTTATTTTGCTCTTTAATTGATTCATACTTCGAGAGAAATCATGTGAAATTTAAGCTTTTGTGTCCAATTTATTTAACTTTTTGGTTCCAGTGCATCCATTTTTCTAAAATGGTTTACATTTAGCTTTCTTTATGGCAGAATAGTGTTCCATTGTTAAACGACTTTTTATTTATCCATTCATCTGTTGATGTAAATGTAGGCCACTTCCAAGATTTAGTTAATATGAGTTGTGCTGCTATAAACCTGGGTATGCATGTATCACTATATATAATTATTTTAACTCCCTGGGGAAGATATCTAGAAGGGGAATATCTGGGTCAAAAGAAATTTTTATTTTTAGCTTTTTACTGGTTTCCATAGTGGTTGTACTAGTTTATGTTTGGCCAACAATGGAGAAGGGTTTTTTTTTTCCCCTGCAGGCTCTCCACCATTTGTTGTTGTTTGATTTCTGGAGTAAGAAGAAATCTCAGTGTGGTTTTACATTTGCAATTCTCTAATGGTCAGTGATGTTGAACATTTTTTTTCCATGTATTTATTGGCCATTTGTACTTCTTCTGAAAAGTGTCTTATTTCAGTTGGACATTTTTGATTTGCTCTTTTATTTCGGGAGTCTAATTTTTTTCACTTTTTATGTATTTTAGATATTGGTCATCTGTCCCAGATGTAACTGGGACATTTTCTTCCTACTCTGTAGCTTGTCTCTCTGCTCTGTTGTTTTTTTGTTTGCTGTGAAGATGCTTTTTAATTTGATTATGATCTTACTAGTTGATTCTTTGTATAATTTCTTACATAATTAGAGTTCTATTCAGAAGAGCCTTGCCTACACCTATGTCTTCAAGAGTTTTGTCTTCTAGAAAATCGTTTCTGTTTCAATATTTAAATCTTTGATACATTTGATTTTAGTTTATTACATGGTGAGAGATACAGGCCTAGGTTCAATCTTCTGCATATATATTGCTAGTATTTTCACCACCATTTGTTAAAGAGGCTGTCTTTCCTCCAAGATACATTTTTGGCCCCTTCACAGATCAAGTAGTGGAATGTATCTGGCTTGTTTCTGCATACTGTTCTGTTCTTTTTATCACATGTCTGTTTTTTGAGCCATTACTGTGCTGTTTTTATCATTGTAACTTTATAATATAACTTGAAATCTGGGAAGGGAGTGCCTTCTTCTTTGCTCTTGTTGCCCAGTAGTGTTCTTGCTATTCTGGGTCTCTTTTGGTTCCATATAAATTTTCAGATTGTTTTCTCTAGTTCTATAAGGATTGCTGTTGGTGTTTTGTTTGGGATTGCATTAAATCTGTGTCTCAGTTTTGGGAATATGACCATTTTGATCATACTGGTTTTGCTTGCTCAGGAATAGGAGACATTTTTTTCATTTTCAGATCCTCTATTTGATTTTTTTTTCAGAGTACTGTAGTTTTTGTTGTAGAGGTCTTCTGCTTCCTTGGTTTGGTCAGTTCCTTAGTATTTAATTTTCCTTGATGTGATTAAGAATGGTATTGTTGGGGCTGGTAATTTAGCTCAATGGCACAGCGCCTGCCTGGCAAGCCTGAGGTCCTGAGTTTGGTTCACGATGTCCCCCTCCCCCCAAAAAGCTAAAAAAATATATAAAAAGAACGGTATTGTTTTCTTAATTTTTTTTATGGGTAAATTCATTATTGGTACATAGAAATGCTATTGCTTTTTGCATATTGATGGTTGTATCCTGGTATGTTGCTGAATTTGATTATTAATTCTAATAATCTTTTAATAGCATATTTTGCTTATATGTAAAGCATAATGTCATCTGTAGATAATGATAGTCTGACTTCTTCCTTTCCTGTACATATCCTTCTTACCTGATTGCTTTGGCTAAAGTTTTGAGTATTTTTATTGAACAGGAGTAATGATAATATACATCTTTGTTTTGTTCCTGATTTTGGAGGAAAAGCTTTTAGCTTTTCCTTATTTAATATGTTGGGAGTGGATTTGTGAGAATTTTAATGTTTTATATAATTTTTAGTTTTGGTAATACAAACTTCTTGGGCTAGCACATCTAATTGTGGTGAAGTTATACATAGAGGTGTGATTTTTTTTTTTTTTTTGATACTAGAGGCTGTTCTTTTTTGTTTTTTGTGGAATGTTGATCTCCCTGTATTCAAATTATTCATAATCTTTGAAAAATGTTTCATGCAAATTAATAATACAGGTGTATGTAAAAGACAGTTAAGGCAGATGTACATAATTTCTTTGGAAGTATTTTTGTCTACTGTGTTTTTTCTGCTGCATTTTCCAAGAATCTTCTCCTCTTTTGAGTTCTCCTGAGCTACCTATTTGGTGTGTATATATATTTGGTAATCTTTTTCAGAGAGCTCTTTAGTGTTCATTTTATATGTGTACTTAATCCCTTATTGTGGACTCTCCATCAGAATGTAATCACTTTCCAAGAGCCACCCCTCTTAATACCAACACATGGGGACTAAGACTTTAATAAATTAGTTTTGGGAGTGTGTAAACAGTCTGCTGCACATACTTTTAGTAGTTAGTGCTATTCTATTTGTCACTGGACTCTTAAAAAATGATCTGATACTCGGAAGGCAATAGGTGTCAGTGGTTTTCTTAGGTCATGTCACTCAGAAGTTTGTGGAGCAGTCCTTTTTTAAAGCAGCCAGGATGGGAGTTTCTGGGACAGGGACTGCCTTTATAAAAGTAGTCCTAAATATCAGAGCTGCCCGTGTGAGCCAGGACTATTCCTAATTGGATCTTGTCGTATATGGTAAGGAGACTTTTCAGAAGTAGAGAATATTTTTAGCCTACATCTCTAGTTCAGTGTGTGACCTTTGGTTTTTATCGTGTTGTAATTGTTTACATCCCTAAAAATTCTTGTGAAAATCAAATAGTCAATGAAAAATTTTTAATGCTTTCAGAAGAGTGATCCTTATATTGTTAGTGAAATTTTCACCATTTGCATAGAGTAATAAGCCACTTTATTTCATAAATATTCTTTTTTCCATTTCATTTGAAATAGACTTAATACTTGCACTGATTGTATTTTAAGCTATGAGAAAAAACTGTGTAGTGGAATGTTTTTTCAAAGATATGTATCAGATAACACAGAAAGTTTGGATTGTTTCAAGTCTAAACTGTTACCAAAGTTGATGTTCATTGATTATGAAAATGTAAATGATATGATTTCTTGAATTACTAACTCAAGTTAGCTTTTTTTTCTGAGCATATTTATGAAAATATATATGTGACTTGTGCTGTGTAGAAGTGAGGTAGAGTATTTTGTATCTTAAGTAATGGAAATTTATCGTGTGCCCAGAAAGTAGTTAAGAATATCAGTGTATCTTCTTTTCTAAGGGTTACCTTGATTAGGAAAAATTTGGAGAATGGAAAAAATGTAGACATGATTCAAACATCAGTTTTTTACATTAAGATCTAAGGGTTGTCTAAATTTATGAGTAGACATATAAATCTTTTTAGCAAGGCAGTGAAACTTATCTTTTCCTGTAAAAATCTCTTAAAAATATAAAGTAACAGTTCATTGAGGTTCCACCTTCATCTAAAGACTTTAAATGTGGAAAACTTGAATAGAAATTAAAGTTTTGGATCCAAAAATAACTTTACTGCAATGATTGTGGTACACCCTGGTGATTTGATTTACATTTACACATAGCATATGGAAAATTAAAAAAATAGCCAAGTTTTATCTGAGATGGTGCTATGAAAGTATATAAACGATCATTATTTTCCCATCTTCAGTAACAATATTTGCTTTTAAGAATTATAGATCTTATTTTTCATTATGAAAAATTAAAAAAAAATTAAAAGAGAGGAAATGTATCACATACTAAGATCACATCTAGAATATTGCATTTAGTTTCAGACACCTTGTTTTGAAGGGTCTCTGGAAGATTGGTATGTATTTGAAGGTCACCATAGTAATAATTGGTTATTGAAAAGTTGCATGAGAAAGAGCTAGAGGAAATAACTCTTATAGTTGGAGATGTTTAACCTAAAGAATTTGAGAATTAAGTCTTCAGTTATTTGAAATACTTTCTGAGGGGCTGGGGATTTAGCTCAGCGGCATGAGTGTCTGCCTTGCAAGCACGCAGTTGTGAGTTCGATTCCCGGTACTGATTAAAAAAACAAATATTTTCTGGTAGAAGAAAGTATCTATTTGCATAGTATAGCCTCAGAATGTAGAACTAAAGTCACTGGATGCAGGTTATTACCATGTTACATTAACTTTCAATGCTTTTCTGATATTTCACTGACATTGGAGTAGACTGCCTCTTTCCTGTCATTGGAATTGTTCAAGTGATTTGGATAATCATTGAAAAGAATTGGTACAAATGAACTGTTTGCATTGGTGTGACTATAAACTAGTTGAATTCTGAGGTCATTTTAAAATAGAAATATTGTCAGTGTTTCAAAAAGCAACTTACAGATGTATAGGCTCAGGTACTTGGAACATCTCATAATGTATGGCCAATTCACATCAGTTCCAATAACTATGCTTTCTATTTCAGAAAGTTTTTAGTTACAACTTTTATCACAATTTCAAAGAATTATTAAAAGAGAATTTTAAACAGAATTCAAGTGATTTAATGACTCTTAGATCAAAATTACTACTTTATCCCCTGAACTACTACACAAACACATGTTCACTTTACATAGATATTCTCACTGAAGTGTTTTGTTTTAACATTTCTTTAATTTGCAGAATAAAAAGTCTAATCTTGGTAGTTTCTTATTTGGAGAAGTTATATCCTTTTGATCTAATTTTTTTACTTTTGTATGCTTTTTCAGATTGTAAGGTTTTTGGTACATGGTTTTAAGTTCTCATTTAATGTTTTATCTAACTTACTGCAATTTAGCTAGTACAGAAATCATTAAGAAGAATTTTCTTTGTGGCAATGTTACTACCTTCTACCACTGACTCCTGCTTCCTAAACCAGCATTTAAAGAGAAAGAACAGAGTGAACTTTTACTTTTATTATCCCTTCCAGTATTTACCTCATGTTTCCCAAGGATGCTGCTGAAAATTTATAGGCTTATTTTCATCAGTTTTTTTAAAATATTTAATGCCACTAGGCACCTTTTGTGCATCTTTAAAATATTTCATATAGCTAGATAATATTTAATAGAGATTTTAAATTTTTTAAAAACAGACAGTTGTCATAATTAATTTTAACTCAGTAGTCTACACATTTTATTCTGTATTTTATATTCACTATATACAATGTATAAGTTGATAGAATTCAATTTTATGTAATTGTCCACTTAAATCAAAGTTAATGAATTTCATTTTTTCTAAGCAAAGAAATTTCTTATTTAATACTACAAATCCTAGTCTTAATATGATTACCTTGTGGCTGAATGTTCTTTATTATAAATTACCATACTTTATATGTATGTAAGAAATAGTGTTGTTTTGTGAAATGATATTTTTGCACTATGAAATATGATAATTTGTTTAAAAAGCTGAAAATGTTAAGCATACTGTTTCCTTTTGCAAGGAAATTCCATTTTATTGACCTTTGTCAAATAATGTCAGCATTCCTTTAGGATTCTTTCCCGTACTTTCTAGTATGAAAAGTAGTTTATAGAGTTTATCAGGACAATATATTTATATTGAATTAATTGGGTATTCATACCAGCCTTAAAATGAGTAAATGATAAAAGTTTATGTAAAAGTATGTACATTTTGAGTTTATATTTGCTTGAAGGAAGTATTTATGTGGAGATGGAATCAATAATGTCTAGTAGTTACTGATTTTAAAAAATTTGTCCATTTTGTGAATTGAAAATAATTTCGAAGAAAGTATCATAAGTATTATGAATCAGAGTTGGAATTTGAACTTATATTTTCTAGTTTCTAATCCTCCATATTTGGGTTTTTCAGAGAAACCAAATTTTGTGTGTGCACCTGTGCACACGCGTGTGCATGTATGTACATATATGGAGAGCTAGGAAAAGATTTATTTTAAGGAATTTTCCCATGTGATCACAGAGGCTGGCACAGGTGCAAAATATTCAGGGTAGGTTGGCTGGGAAGAGTTGGTGCTTCAAAGTCTAAATGTAGTCTGTTACCAGAAAGAAGCCCTTCTTCACAGGCAGTTGTTTTGGGAAAGGCATTCAACAGATTGGCCTCAACATTGTGGAAGAATAATCTACTTTATTCAAATTTTACTCACTTAAATGTTGGTTTCATCTAAAAATTACTTTCACAGAAACAGCCAGAATAGCTAGATACTCTTCCTAGCCAAGTTGACACATGAAATTTGTTTCTTCCCAACTCTGCCATTTCTTGAAAGTTTTTTTTTTTTTTTTGCTGATACTCTGTGTTCATTATTTTCTCTCTCCTTTTACTGGAAACATTGTCTACTGCATTTCAAGTATTTCACTAAGCATTGATTATAGGTAAATGAAATTTTTTTTTGCCTTAATGAATTTATAGGTCACACTCAAGTAATGAAGGAAATACACAAGGACAGATTGTGTTATAAAGAAAATGAATGGAGGACAGAAGTAAACAGAAACAGTATTTCTTTTCATTGTATAGTTAAGAGTTAAGACTGAGGAGATTAAGTTTTAGCCTACACTTAAAGAGTCAGCTTGTAAAAACAGAAAAAACATTTGAGGCTGAGGGAATAGCATACTCAAAAGGTCTAGAAATGGGGAGGGTGGCAGAAAATGAGGTTTTAAGTGGGCAAGAGTCACAGGGACTTGTGGGTCATGGTAGAATTTCATTGTAATTCCTAATCCATTTGGAAAGCCATTGAACTCTGAGGCTGGGGAATGATACATCTAATTAAAGTTTTAAAGGATTACTATGGCTTGCATGTGGACAACAAACTGAGAAGCTAGAATGGAGTGGAAAGACCAGTAAAACTGTTGCACTTTTAATTTCCCTTTCATCAGGTCCAGCTGCTTTGAGTGAATTTAATCCTTGAGGGATATGGAGAAGGATCAAGCAAGGCTGTAAACTAACATAGTTGGTAATAGCATTAACCTGTTTACCTGGGCATCACTGGAGCCTTTAGTCCTACAGTGGTGCTAAGGAGTGAGATGATAGGGTGCACAGCACCTAGTATATTGCAGCACCTAGTATATTGACACTGACTCCAAATACATCAGCTAGAGATAGTCTGCTGTATGTAAGAGTTTCTTAAGCTTTCAGGTTTGCTCTTGTTCATCTTATTTATAACTTAAGTCAATTCCTTCATGATCTTTTATTCACTTACACATACATTTATGCTGAACTAACAATTCCTTTCCCCTGTGTAAGTGCCAACTAGCCCATGTTTTATACTGGGGCTAAATATTATTCATGTGAAGATAGAGCCCTGTAAGTCTTGCTTGCACAGTTCAGTCTCAGCTGGGCCTTCTGAGTTTAACTCCTGTATTTTTGGCTTATCGCACTTTGTGGTTAGAAGAATGTGAACTTTCTGTGGCCTCATCCTCATTGTCTCGTATGTTCCATTTCATGTCCCTATGAATTCATTGACTCAACATTTTATTTCCATGAACTAATCTTATACATTTCCCCTATTCAGTGTAATGTAGTTCCTAAATCTGTATAAGTAAATCAAGTGATGCATTCCACCCACTGAAATGTCAGTGTTCTCTAGGTTTTTGAGTCTTATTTTCTTCTTATTCTGTGTATACTTTGTGACTTACTTGTAACCTTAACTGCCAGGCCAGTATTTCTAGCCTAGACCACAAGCTTACCACTCGTAATCCCAGCTGTTAAGTAGCTCCTCTTTTATGGCACGTGACTACCTATATGTACCATCTCCAGGCTAACATTCTAGTCCCTCAGGTTTTCTGGCATTAATAAGGTTCAACATACCATCCACTTGTCACCTGAATCAAACATCTCAGAATTTTGCTCCTCTTTCCTTTAGAGCCTTGTCAATTTTGCAACTTAATTAAAATATGCTAAATCTGTCTTGTCTTTTCAACCCTTAACTGATACTTTTTTTTACATTAGGGCCTTCTCATTTCTACCCTGAATTCCATGTTATTATTGAAAGCCATAAAATAATGGATTTTCAAAAAGGTGTTACCTAATTATATCATTCTACAGATTAAAATCATTGAATGGCTTCCTATGTTGCCCATGAAAGAAGCCAAACTCCTTAGCATAACATTTAAGAATTTTTGTTGTTTACCCTCTTTGTGTACCTCTCCTTTTTTATTCTCTCCTACTTCTACCTGGCTCTACTTTAAGTTGAGTTCCCCTCATTGTCCCCCAAAAAGCACTGTGGCACTTTCACAACCTTTATCGCCACATATGATAACTGGAATTTTTACTGTCATACTGCCTGTTAACTTTTTTCCTTGACTTTCTATATCCTTTACTACTCTGAATCTGTTAAAATTGGCACAGTCAGTGGATAAATGGACAATAAACATGAATAAAAATTGCTAACATGGATGTACTTTGGACCTGAAAATATTTGTTTGTTTATTTTTTTTTGGAGAAGGGAAAGTGTGATCTTTGGTCTGTAACATAAATTCCCTAATCTTTTGTTTGGCCTGTAAAATGAGGTTGTTACTTTGTTTGAATAGCATGATCCTTCTTAAATCTATCTTTTGAAGGAAGTAAATAGCAGAACTGAAAAACTGATTTTCTTTCTATTTGTATGTAGTTTTCAAATATCAAAAATCTTAATTTATAAAATAGCAATTTATCCTTTCTAAGTATTGAAACTTAGCTTAGCACTACGCTTACATAGTTATAATTGAAACATAATTGATTGTGATGTGATAAAATATATTGTACTTAGTAAAATATAAGAAAAGTAAAGGTGATGAATAAACAAAAATTGTATATTTCAGGATTACTAGGTTTCAAAAACTTATGAAGATGCAGGTTATATATTAGAAATATTATTAATAAAAATATTTCTAACACACTAGCAAATCAACATAAAAACTCCTGAAAATATGTTTTTGTAAGTATTCATATAATGTGAAGGGAGTTAAAATATTTTTCTGGCTCCTGACCAGTGTATTACTTTTTGTACTTCCAAAAATACTAATATTTCTGAAGACAGATGGAAAGTGTTAAGTCTAAGTAAGAAAGTCCCTAGCCAGTAAAAACATATTTGATAATGCCAAATTCCCTTTTTTTCATATACTAATTTTTCTGTAAGGTAAATGAGATACTAATATAACATCAGATTCCTTTTTCACAAAGATTATTTCTACACTCAATTTAACTTCTTAATTTATCATTTTATAGTTATAAGACATTCCTAACATGTGACTCTAACCTGAATATAGTAATATGGTTACTTTTCTTTATTGCTCTTCATTATTTTTCATGTAACAGAATAGAGCACAAAGTTCACTAAATAATGTGAAAAGTTGTATTAATACAATTAGTAATGTTATTAGGAATTAATTTGAGCACTGTATAAAAAAGTATGTAACTTTTATGAGCAGTGCCAAAGAATATATAGAATAGTTCTCTTCCCTGTACTTTCTCACAGGATGGTCTTTGTTCAGTTCATATCAAGAGAAAACTTTGAATAACTGATGAAAAGAATGTGTTTTTCGTTGGAAAACAGATGAATAATTTCTGAGTCTCATTTTTTGATGAATAATTTCTGAATCTCAATTTTCTGAGGCTCAAATTAATTCCTAATAACATTACTAATTGTATTAGTACAGCTTTTCACATTATTTAATGAACTTTGTGCTCTACTTATGTAAAAGATTTCTGTTGTCCAGGTATCTCAGTACCTGCCAACTGCCATCTCAAATTGGTAAAACAAAAAACAAAAAACCCTTTCACTCATGCCCCACTACTCCAATGACAAATATTAGTATCTCCATAGAGAATATACCTCTCTCTTTGATACTTTAACAGTGCAGCAATCTATTCTCCAAAGATTATTTAAGATTTGTTCAATTTAATTTATGAGGATTTATAAAAACATTACATTGTTTATCAGGATCTTTATGAGAAAGGAAAGCGATTAGAAACAATATCTAATATATTGCCCAGTGACTCATTTATTAAATTCCTCCCATTATTAAAGAAATCTTTTTTCCTAGTGATAATACTTTCTCTTGTCAGATCTGAGAACTCAGTTTTAACTGTTTGGGCTTTAATTTTCTTTAATGTATGACTCTTGCACACCTACATTTTAGACAGTTGTTAGCCCATGTGTTCTTCACAGGCTAAGTGGCAAACCTGTGTCATTTAAAAAAAAAATACCATCTGCTTTACTTTTTTTTTTTATTTAAAGAGAAACAAAAGCATGTAAAGCTTTTGGCATGTAAAGCTTTTGTTTCTCTTTAAATAAAAAAGATAATACAGAATTTCAAAAAAAAGATAAACGATAACAAATCACTAGTTAATAAATTACATATTGTCCTCTTAGAAATAGTTGTTCAAGTTACAAAATTAAAACACACAAAGTAGATGGTCAAACAGTGAGAGTGTCAACAGCTACGCATGCATGAATCTCTGCATGTATTTCAATCCTTTCTGTATTAGAGGGAAAAATAAAACTTAGCAAGACAAAACAAAACAAATTTATAAAAACATAAAATCAAAAAGTTGTATAAAACCACAAGTACAAGGTGATCTACAATGATTACTGTGTTGTTTCTTATTATCTTCAATAGAATGTCTATATCATCAGGCATAATTGAATATAGCAGTATAATTGAGTATAGCAGTAAATAACAATATTAGTAAAATAAAACATTGTAGACAGTATAAAACTTCAAAGGCAGGTAATAATCAAACCATAGTGGATATTCTAGTGGAT
>PVLA01019225.1:0-12737 GCA_004027455.1 Hydrochoerus hydrochaeris
GCGGGGCGGGGCGCCGCGGGGCGGGGCGCCGCGGGGCGGGGCGCCGCGGGGCGGGGCGCCGCGGGGCGGGGCGCCGCGGGGCGGGGCGCCGCGGGGCGGGGCGCCGCGGGGCGGGGCGCCGCGGGGCGGGGCGCCGCGGGGCGGGGCGCCGCGGAACGCGGCAATTGTATGCCAAGCACAAGCAGACAGGCTAGATCTGTGGTAGGTTTCTTTCCTTACCAATTCAGGAGGCCAGCAGTGTCACTGTGTCCCCATACACTCGCTCAACACAATCCCCGTCCCTCCCGCCCAACATATTCAAAACAACAGTCTAGGAAGATCCGCGTGCCATTTCAGCAATAACTTGGCTCCCATTGGAGTGTGCTGCCTAAATGTTTGAAGTGCATTATCCCATTGAATGTTTGACACATCGACTGTTATCCCCGTTTTACTGGTGAGAAAAGCATTCCACTTCTATACACAAAAGGGAGTTCCATTATTTTTAGGATAAAATAGGTCTTTCACCAAATATTGAGCATCACTACTTTACCAGGTACTAGAGAAGCACTAAAGGAAAGGGGAAAAAAGTGCTCTTCGACCACAAAACCCAAATTGTTGCAAAACAAACTACATGACCTAATTCTTGATTTCCTCTCCAGTCTGGAGTGGAAGAGTGCCTCATCTCGTTTTTTTGTTGTTTTTTTTTTTTAAGATCTCTATGCTTGTTTTGAGACAAGATCTTACTGTGTAGTTCAAACTGGCCTTGAGCTCAATGTGTAGTCCAGACTGGCCTTGATCTCACAGCAATCTTACAGCCTCAGTCTCTTTAATCCTGAGATTACAGGTGTGTGCTATCTGGGCAATATCTTTGTTCTTTAAATTAGCTTTCTAGACACTTAATCCCACTTTTTCACAGGTTGTACATGCTGCTTGGAGCCCTGTCACTGCCTTCTACCCACACCCTTCCCTTAACATCATCCTGGAGATTTCAACTCCAGTGTCACCTACACGGCACCACGTGACCATTGTCCCTGTTATGTACTTCTTCATAACCCTTTTCACAGCTGTCACTAAATTACAGTGTAATTGCTTGACATTGTCTCTTCCTATATCCCTTCACAGCTCCTGGAGGCACTTAAGAATCTTTATTGGCAGCCTCTGGTTTTTACAGAACTATTATTTAGGCAAAGGTACAAGTAAAGAAAAGGTATTGTTCCTCAAATCATTTTCCTTCCCTTCAATTCAGTTGTACCCCTAGAAGGCAAAAATAAAGCCTGTAATCTCTTCCTCAAAACAGCCGATTAAATATCCACAGACCATTATCCTATCCTCCACACTTTTTCTTCAGGCCCAAAATCCATTCACCCACTGGACAACTGTTAATTGAGTACCTGTTATGCACAGTGCAATGGGGATAGAACTGTTAATTCCTCATGCAACAGGCTGGCTTCTTAAACCCACATCTTACTCTTGTGAGGAAGATGAGACCAATTCTTGGGCAAAAACTATATTTTACCTATGTCTCAGACAGTCACAGCTATCCAACTGCCTTTTTTCACTTATTTGTCTGGCAACACTGTTTTCCCTGTAAGAACTCACCCCATGTTTTGTCTTCTCCAGGGCTGGCTGTTCCTTTCTCCAGAACTCATATAGAGCCACATTTGTAAGAATCCTCTTCACTACGGGCTGTATTTATGGGTTCATATTTGTTTCCCCACTCACTGGAGCACTTGAAGGACTAAGTCTTGGTCAGGACTGCATCCCAGGGCTTCTCTCCAAGTATACACTTGTCCCTGTCCTGGTGACCTCTACTCTGCCAAGTCCCCCTCTGCTGGCATCACTCTAGGAAAAGAAAGATATTCTACCTAGGTGTGTTGTAACAAGGAAGTCAGGATAGAGTTTATATCAGATTAAGGAATTTGAATTAGGGCCAGGGCTAGTTTCTTTTAGTGTTTTGGGAAACAATCTAAACACCTTTATCAGTGCTGGGAAATTTTCAAGGCCCTGGATTGGGTTCAGGACTGCAGGGGAAGCAGAATACAAAAATAAATAGCACTCCAGTACACCACAATGAATCCGCCAAGAAGCAAATTAGGAAAACAATTCTATTCACAATAGCTTCAAAAGCAAATAAATACTTAGGAATTAACCTAGCCAAGGAGATAAAAGACCTCTACCTTGAAAACTATCATATCCTCAAAAAAGAGATTGAAGAGGACATTAGAAAATGAAAAGGTACCCCCTGTTCCTGGAGAGGTAGAACCAATATTGTCAAAATTATCACATTATCAGAACTAATATATAGGTATAATGCAATTTCAATCAAAATACCAGAAGTATTCCACAGTAGAGGGCATAATCCTAAAAATCATGTGGAACCAAAGGATACCCAGAAGAGCAAAAACAATCCTGGGCAACAAGAGCAAAGCAAGTGGCATCACAAGCCTACATTTAAGATTATAATAAAAATCTACAATGATAAAAATAGCATAAATACTGCACAAAAACAGATATGTGGATCAGTGAAACAACCCAATACATTCATCTATCTGATCTCTGACAAAGAGGTCAAAAACGTATGCTGGAAGAAAGATAGCCTGTTAAACACTGCTGGGAAAACTATTACTCACAGGCAGAAGGTTGAAGCTATGCCCATAACTTTCACCATGTACTAAACTAAAATCAAAATGGACCAAAGACCTACATACTGAAACAGAAACACTGAATCTGATGGAAAATAAAGTAGTTAAAACTCATGAAGACACAGGGAAGGACTTTACAACATAACCTCATTTTCACTGGAAATGACACCAAGAGTCAACAGATGGAACTATATCAAATTTTAAACCTCTGTACAACAAGTGAAGAAACAACCTAAAGAATGGGAAGAATTTTTTTACCAGCTTTGGACAGAATTCTAGTGTCTAAAATGTATAAAAGAATTTTAAAAAGTTAGACTCTACCAAAATAAAAGATACAATCAAAAGATAGGCTATTGAGAAACCAGGCATGGTGACACGTGCTTGTAATCCCAGCTCTCAGGAGGCTGAGCCAGGAGGATTACTGTGAGTTCCAGGCCAGCCTGAGCCACATAGTGATTTCAGAGCCAACCTGGACTACATAATGAGACTTTGTCTCACAAAAAAAAAAAGGCAATTGCAATGAGTAGCACCAGGACTGGTGTTATACACCTGTAATCCCAGCACTCAGGAGGCTGAGGCAGGAGGGTTGCCAAGAGTCTGAGCTAGCCTGAACCACTTAATGGTTTTAAGACCAACTTGAACTATGTAGTGAGACACTGTCTCAATAATCTAAAATAAATAAATACATAAATAAATATACTTCTTAGAGAAAGTACAAATGACCAATAAGTACTGTATATGAAAAAATTTTCAACATCTTTGTCCACTAAAGAAATACAACTCAAAATAACACTGAGACTTCATCTTACTACAGGAATAATGACTATCATCATGAATTTAAAAAGCAGCAGATCCTGGCAAGGTTGTGAGAGAAAAGAAACACTTCTATATTATTGGCAAGAAAATAAACTAATACAATCACTGTGGGAAATCAGTATAGAGATTCCTCAGAAAAACCCCTAAAAATATTAAATTTCATTCAACTCAACTATATTACACCTCTTGTAGATATCTTCTGGAAAGTTAAAGACATCATATTATAGTGATACATGCATTTCCATGTTTGTAACAACACAACTCACGATAGCTAAACCTTGGAAACAGACTGTAAGTCTATTAACAGATGAATGAATAAATAAAATGTATTTATACACAGTGCAGAGTACTAATCACCCTTAAAGAAGAATAAACTTGAGTCATTTGTAGAAAAATGAATGCACCATAAGACCATGGTGCTAAGCAAAATAAATCAGACACAGGCTAAATATTACATGGTTTTTCTTACATGAGAAAATCAAAGTATAAATAAAGAGCAAGGACCAGGGATTTAGCTCAGTGGCATCATGAGTTCGATCCCTGGTACAAAAAAAAAAAAGAGAGAGAGAGAGCAAAACAAAAGCTAGATGATAGAAAAAGGGAGGTAGGCCTTTTGCAGATGGGAAAGGGATCTAGGAATGGAGGGAGGTGGAGAAGAATGAAAAGAGAAGTAAAAAAGACCAAGACTCCACACAATGAACATATTCATTATATATCACAAACATGTATAAATAAATAAATAAATAAATAAATAAATAAATAGAACAGCAGACTGGGCCATTGCTTGTCCTGTAAAATAAGCCTTTCACATGTGAATGGGCCATTGGCCTTCACCTATAAATCGAACATTGCTTTCACAAATTCACAAATTCCACAGATTTTCACCTCCAAACTATATAACTATAACTTGACACATATCATAATGTATCTCTTGAAGTCCATGCTCCATTTTCTTTTATTTATTTATTTTTTGTACTAGAAACCGAACTCAGGGTCTTGTACTTGCCAGGAAGGCACTGTGCTGCTGAACTGTATCCCCAGCCCACCCATTCCATTTTCTTTAAGAGTGTACTTCTTTAATTCTGGCTAATAAGCCTATGTATCCCTTTTTTTAAAAAAGAAAAAGACTGAAAGGAAAAACAGCTGGCCAGATCGCAGAGCATTCTGTATTTCTCAAGACAAAAGAAAAAGTCCTAAGGGTACCTTGTGGGATCCTAAAGGAAAATTGTGTTAGAAACACAATTTCATGTAATTTTGTTCCCTAATTTTGGTGTGGAAATGGATACTGTTAGTGATAGAATGACTTAGCCATTAAGCACTCCTACTTTTTTAAAATTTTATTTTAAAGAGAATAACGCCAAACAAAATAAAACAGAATACAGCCAATCAAAACAGTGAAAGTAATACAGGACTTCAAAACAGGATAATAAGCAATTAATAATGGTTCCATAAGGCCTACTGTTATCTTCAAAATTGCTGCACATACCATCAAACATAATAAAATCAAACAAAACAGAATAAAACCAATCAAAACAGAATATTGAACAAAATAAAACAACAAAATGGGAAAAAACAGTGAACAATACTGGATTTCAAGAACAAGACAGAAGGAAATCCCCCTTAGTTGCTATATTGCATATTGTTATTCTCTAAATAGATGCTTATACTGCTGGCTGTAGGCCTGCAAAGTCAATCAAACAGTACAAAAATTAAGTTGTGTTTATATCTCAGTTGCTATCAGCTCAGCCTGTGAGCCTCCAAATCAGCCAGTTGCTTATGAAGAGGTTCTTCTGGTCTCCCAGTCTGTGCGCTGGCTGGTTCACAGGAAGAGTGAATTGGCTTCTTCTTTTTCTTCCTGGCCCTGCATGGCCACTTCTGGCTCACGGAACAGCTACTTTTAAGAAAGATACTAGAACTGGGTGTGGTGTTGCACACCTGTGATCCCAGCACTTGGAAGACTGAGGCAGGATGATTGCCACAGGTTTGAGGCCAGCCTGGATTTCACAGTGAGTTCAAGACCAGCCTGAACTACATAGTGAGACCCTGTCTTAAAAGCAAAAAACAAACAAACAGCACTCAGGAGGCTGAGGCAGGAGGATCATTGCAAGGCCAGTCTGAACTGCCTAGACAGACCCTGTCTCAAAAAGACAAAAAAGAGGGGGAAAAAAGTGTGTGTGTGTGTGTGTGTGTTTTAGCAGAGTTGTTCTTCACACCAACTTCCTTCTCTTGAACCTAATTGTATCCTCTGGAGTCAACCAATGAAATTCACAATATCCCCCACAAAACACCCAATTAAATACCTAAGAAAAATCAGGGACTTGTTGGCACTGCCTAGCTCTGGAGTGCCTGAGTCATCCTGACTCTGTCTGGCCTGCAGGGCACCAAGTGGCCTGAATACCCTGAAAAACCCTTCCTGTTTTGATCACTCTTCCCAAAACAACCTTCGTTGCAATGTTTCATAGACAGGAAGTGAGTGGCTGAAAGGCGGAGAAGCGGAGAAGTGACCAGTGTTCACTGAAGGGAGCGGTGACATCTAAAGTTACATAAACTCCCACGGGCTGCCCAAGAGCTAAACACTTCTGTCTGGAAGTGGGAGGGCTCCGCAGGACGGGAAAGAAGTCAAAGTCCATCCCAGAGCCACTCTCGGAACTCCCGGATCATGGTGAGTACACGCTCTCAGGGTCGAACGAGGGCCGCCTGGGGAAGCTGGGGCGGGCTGGGACTTGCCCTGACCTCCGCTGTCTCGCAGGAGCGCGCTCCCCGCTTGTTGCCATCGCTGCTGCTGCTGCTGCTGCTGCTGCGCGTCTCGGCGGGCACCTCGCATTCGCCACCGCCCGAGTCCTGCGAGCTGGACGACGAGGACATCCACTGCGCCTGCAACTTCTTGGATCCACGGCCCGACTGGTCCAGCGCCCTCCAGTGTACGGTGGCCGTGGACGTGAAGATCCGAGCCGGCGGCCGCAGCCTGGAGCCGTTTCTGTCGCGCATCGACCCCGAGGCCGACCCGCGGCAGTACGTGGACATGGTCAAGGCTCTGCGCTTGCGGCGCCTCACGCTGGGAGCCGCACGCGTTCCTGCTCCGCTCCTATTCGGCGTGCTGCGGGTACTGTCCTACTCGCGTCTCAAGGAGCTGACGCTCGAGGACATAGAAGTCACTGGCGCGCCGCCGCCCACGCCTCAGGGAGCCTCCGGGCTTGGGATCTCCACCTTGCGCCTCCGCAACGTGTCGTGGGCGGCCGGCGGTGCCTGGCTCGGCCAACTGCAGCAGTGGCTCAAGCCGAGCCTCCTGAAGGTACTGAGCATTGCCCAAGCACATTCGTTTGCCTTTGTCTGCGAACAGGTGCCTAGTTTCCCAGCCCTCACCTCCCTAGACCTGTCGGACAATCCTGGGCTGGGTGAGCGCGGACTGGTCGGGGCGCTTTGTACCCACAAGTTCCCGGCCCTCCAGGATCTGGCGCTACGCAACGCGGGGATGGAGACGCTCAACGGCGTGTGCGCTAGGCTGGCGACGGCTGGGGTGCAGCCCCGCAGCCTGGACCTCAGCCACAACTCGCTACGCGCCACCACAAACGCCGGCGATCCCAAATGCGTCTGGCCCAGCGCGCTAAACTCTCTCAATCTGTCATTTGCTGGGCTGGAGCAGGTGCCGCAGGGACTACCAGCCAAGCTCAATTTGCTGGATCTCAGCTGCAACAGGCTGACGCGGGCGCCGCGGCTGGATGAACTGCCCACGGTGGGTAACCTGTCCCTGAAAGGAAATCCCTTCCTCCTCGCTGATGCCTCCTTCCCCCAAGAGAACACTATGAGCTCAGAGTCAAGTGTGGCTCCAGCCTGTGCACGTTCACACCTGGCAGTGGGGATGACAGGAACACTGGCTGTGCTCCAAGGGTTCCGGGGCTTTGCCTAACCCAAGGGAAAACGAATGGCCTGATTTGGGAGCACCATCACAATAAGCAGCATTTCTTGATCAACCAACCTTCTGCCTCACTTTTATTAAAATTTTAAACTATGAGTCATGTCATTCACTCAACAGATCTTTACTGGGTATCTGTTATGCTCTGGGCTCAGGGCTGGATAGGGAAAACCATCCTACTTATTAAACTTGCTTCACTCTTAACCCCTAGAAACTATCTGCCCAAGAAAAGAACTTCAGGGACAGAAGGGACAAAGAAATGTTCCCTACTTGATCCCGTGTGGAAGAAATAAATGCATATTCAGAGCTTCCTGAGCAGGTTACTGGCACTTGAGTTAATGGGTGTTGAATGGTAAACATACACACTGGAGGATACAGAATGTTTCCTCTCTGGCTCACTTTCCAAGAAACAAAAGTAATAAGCCCCAGAGCCATTGGTTTACATGCTTTCTCTTTCTTCCCCACCCCCTCAAGGGGAGGAATTTCACAATTTCAGAGTTTCACAATTTAAAGGATCCTCTCCCATAGTGTAAAATTCCTCTGCCACTGTAAGTACTGTGGATTTCACTGTATTCTCACCCTGGCCATGGGAAATTGGTGTATGGAAAACATAGGTGAGATGTAATCTATTACTGAGCCAGAGATCTGTCGTGTTAATATGCATGTGGGTAACCCTTTCAGGCTGGATTTTTTTTTTAAACAGGGTTTCATTGTGTAGCTACAAAGCTACAGTAATCAAAAGAGTGTAACACTGTCAGAAACACATACATATAGATCAATGGAATATATGCATATATGGTAAAATTATCTTTGAGAAGGGTGTTAGGACCATTTGGTAAAGCAAAGACAAGTCTTTTTCAACAAATGATATCTTTAACCAAAAGCATGATGTGAATCCTTATCTAACACCATATATGAAAACTAACTTAAAATGGATTAAAAACATAAATATCAGATCTGCTAGGCATGGTGGCACACACCTGTAATCTCAGCACTCAGGAAGCTGAGGCAGGAGAATCACTGCAAGTTTGAGATCAGCCTGGGCTACAAAGTGAGCTCACAGCTAACCTGAACTGCATATGGAGACCCTGTCTCAAAAAGACAAAATAAGCAAGTAAGTATCAGATCTAAAGCAATAAACTGTTAGAAGAAAATATAGGGTAAAACTTCACAATGTTAGGTTTGGATATGATGCCAAATGCACACAAAACAAAAAAATAGGCTAACTTCACTTTATGAAAAAAATTTAAATTCATGTATCAAAAGACACTCTCAACAGAGTAAAAAGAATGAGAGAGAGTCAAAAATACAACTCAGTGGCACAGCTCCTGCCTGGCAAGCACGGGCTCCTGAATTCGATTTGTGGTACCAGATAAAAAAGAATGAGAGAAAATATTTGTAAATCATATATCAGAGAAGGAATTAATATCCAAAATATGTAAAGAATTCATAAAATGCAACAACAAAAAATAATCCAATTCAAAAATGAGCAAAGGGCCAGGGATCTAGCTCAGCAGCACTAGCACCTGCCTGGCAAGTTCAAGGTCCTTAGCTGAATTCTTGGTGCTACATAAATAAATAAATAAATGTGTGGATTTAAAAAATAAATAAAAATTTTAAGATGGGCAAGGACTTCAATAGACATTTCCCTAAATACACACACAAACACACACACACACGCATGCACATATATGTCAAAGCACATAAAAACATGCTCAACATCACTAATTATTAAAATACTGCAAATCAAAATTCCAATGAGGTAGGAGAAGAGATTGAGCCCAGGAATTTAGAACTGTAGTTTGCTATACCAACAGATACCTGTCCAAAATGATTTTCTCCAACCAAGTTTGGAGACTAGAAATTATGTCTTTAGGCATGTGATATATATTTTTTCTAATAGTACACAGCAGCCTATGAACAAGATCCATTTGTCTAAGGTTAGGGTAGAAATTCAGGGAACCCCCAGTGAAGCCCCAAAATTGAGAAATTTGAACTGATATAGCAAGGCTAATAACATATCTGGGAGGAGGAAGTGAAGCAAGGAGGGAAATATGAGTGTGATAGAAGCAAAGTCATCACTTCCACATAGCACTTTGTGGTCAGATAGTTGCTATGTAGTGATGCATTTTATGTTGAAAAGATGAGATGTACTCTTAGGACTTCCTTTTCTGAGCCAAATCTGTTTCCTGCAGCTCTTTTGTCTTGCTTCTATCATCTGGAATGAAGCATCCATTAGCTCTTTTCTTTGGGTACTGAGAAAGAGGTTTAGTCTTTTAAAAAATCTTCCTCTCTCCTACCATCCCTCCATTACTCAGTCTTCTCTTTTCCAACACAAATGCTTCAGCCATTGTTTTTGTTTGTTTGTTCATTTGTTCATTTTATCTTTTTGAGGCAGTATCTCGATATGCAGTTCAGGCTGGAGTTGTGCTCACTTTGTAGCTCAGGCTGGTCTCAAACTTGCAGTGATCCTCTTGCCTCAGCTTCCCGAGTGCTGGAATCACAGGCATGTGCCTGGCTTCAACTATTGTTTTTAATGCTCAAAGCTCCAACACTGGAGACTCTTTTTTTAAAAAAAAATTTATTTTAAAGAGAATAAAACAAAAGAGGACAGAACAACACAGATCAGAACAGAACAATACAAGCAACACAGCACTTCACAACAAGACAATTGGATATCAACAGTAGCTACCATAATATCTCTTTCTTTGAAATAGTTGAACATAGCTTCACAAACAATAATATCAAACATAAAAAAATAGAATAAAAGCATTCAAGAGAATGAAACTATTACAAGGCATTCTGAACCAAATAACAGAAAATGAACAATAGCTACTTTCTCATTTTCCATAAAAAATTGTTTATATTATTACACATATTAAAATCCAGTAAGACACAACATGATAGAACCAATGATAATAGAAAAACAAAAGCATGGTAGGACTTCAAAGCCAGATGATACTAAATCAACAATGGCTGCCATAATGTCTTGTTTTCTTCAAAGTAGCTGTTCATTCAATCACACATAATAAGGTCAAATAAAACAGAATAAAACCATTTCAACCAATGAATGAAAACATTACAAGTCTTCAAAGCAATATAATGGGGATTCATGGTAACCATAGAATCTTAAGTACTCTTACCTTTTCTTACACTAGGGAGACTATGCAGTATTTATACCTGTGAGTTTGATTTATTTCACTTATGAATATAGTCTCAAGTTGCATCTATTTATTTATAAATATCTCAATGTGATCATTCTTTATAGTTGAGTAGTACTCCATTGTATAAAAGTACCACAATTTTTATCCATGCCTCAGTTGATGGGCACTTAGGTTGTTTCCAAGATCTGGCCATTACAAATTGTGCTGCTATAAACATGGGTGCACATATATCACTGTGGTATGATGTTTAAGTTCTTCTGGGAATATGCCTAGGAGTGGAATAGCTAGGACAAATGGGACTTCCAATCCCAGCTTTTTGATAAATCTCCAGACTGAGCTCCACAGTGGTTGTACCAGTCTACACTCCCACCAACAGTGCAGAAGTATTCCTTTTTCCCCACAGCCTCTCCCGCATTTGTTGTTGGTAGTTTTGTTGATCCTGGCCATTCTTTCTGGAGATGGAATCTAAGTGTGGTTTTAATTTGCATTTCTCTAATGACCAATGATGATGAACATTTTTTCATGTATTCATTTTCCATTCGTATTTCTTCATCTGAGAACTGTGTGTTCATCTCTGATGCCCATTTTTGGATTGGGTCTTTAAATTTCGGGGGTCTGATTTTTTTTAATTCTTTTACGTTCTAGACAGAAGTCCTCTGTCTGAGGGACAGTATGCTAGATTTTTTCCCAGTTTGTAGGTTTTCTTTTCACTCTTCTGGAGACTTCTTTCAACATGCAGAAACTCTTTAATAAGACGTGATCCCAGTTATTGATTCTGGGAAGTATTTACTGTGCAGTTTGGTTCTTGTTCATGAATTCTCTACCTACCCCTATGTCTTCGAGATTTTTACCTACTTTGTCTTCCAACAGATTTAGTGTTTCTGTTTTAATATTTAGATCTTTAATCCATTTGGATTTTAGTTTAGTACATGGTGATAGGCATGGGTCTAGTTTTAGTTTTCAGCATATGGATAGCCAATTTTTCCAGCACCATTTATTAAAGAGACTATCGTTCTTCCAGTGAACATGTTTGGCCCCTTTATCAAAGATAAGGTGGTTGAGTATGTTTGTAGTTGTATCTTCTAGTCTATTCCATTGATCTTCAGGTCTGTTTTTATTCCAGTACCGTGTTGATTTTATTATGGTAGCTTTGTAGTATAACTTCAAGTCAGGGATTGTGATGCCTCCTGCCTTGGCTTTGCTGTTAGGAATTGCCTTTGCTATTCTAGGTCTCTTCTGGTTCCAAATAAATTTTAGGAGTGATTTCTCTAGATCTATGAGGTATGTTAGTGGTATTTTCATTGGAATTGCATTGAATGTGTACAACAATTTTGGGAGAATGGCCATTTTCACAATATTTATTCTTCCTATCCATGAAAAAGGGATGTCTTTCCATTTTCTGAGGTCCTCTTCAATTTCTTTTTTCAGGGTATTATATTTTTCTCTGTATAGCTCTTTTACTTCTTTTGTTAGATTAATTCCTAAGTATTTCATTTTTTTGGATGCTAGTGTGAAGGGTGTGGCTTCTCTTATTTCTCTCTCAGTGATTTTGTTGTTCGTGTATAGGAACACTATTGATTTTTTTTATTTAAAGAGAAAAAAAACAGGAAAAAGATAGAAATATTACAGAATTTCAAGAAAAGAAGATAAATAGTAAGAAATCACTAGTTGATAAATTACATATTTTTCTTTTAGAAATAGTTATTCAAATTACAAAATTAAAGCACACAAAGTGGACACTCAAGCAGTGAGAGTGTAAACAGATCTGTTCAACAATCCAACAAGAACCTAGAAATATGTTTATCAATCCCACACACCTAAACATACATGCAGCTATATCTTTTATAGTGCTTCCTATTTCCTCTTTTTCTTACAATAGCAATTATACATTTTTAAAATTTTATTTAAAGAGAAGAAAAAAGCAAAACAGAAAAAAGGGTAGCAACAATACAGAGTAAACATTCAAAGAGTCAGACTACAAACAGTTCTGCTCAAAGATCCAACAAAGATTCAGCAATATGGTTATCTATTTTACACACTCAAACATACATGCAGTTATATCCCTTAGAGCACTTTCTTTTCCTCTCTTTTTTACAATAGCAATTACACATTTTGGTTTTATTACACTTGTAGTTCTTATTTACTTTTTACACTAGAGACACAATATGATATTTATAAATATGATTCTTATTTATTTCACTAATGAGGATAGTCTCAAGTTGT
>PVLA01019226.1:0-12731 GCA_004027455.1 Hydrochoerus hydrochaeris
GGACTCTCCCAAAACAAAACAAAACAAAATATTGCTAGAACAATAAGTGAATTCATCAAGGTAACAGGATAAGAGGAAATTTCCATCATCTTGCATTTTTCAGTTGCATTTCTATATAAGCAAATAGCAGTTGGAAAGCTAGATACGAATCTTTTGTCAGGTATGAGGTTTGCCAAATTTTCTGCCAGATTTTGTTTTGCTTTTTGGCACTAGGGATGGAACTCAGGGAGTACCGAACTATGTTCCCAGATATGCTTTTTGTTTTTGTTTTTAATTTTGAAACAGGGTCTCCCTGATACCCAAGGTAGCCTCAAATTTATAATCCTTCTACCTCAGCCTTCCCAGTAACTGGGATTACAAGTGTGTATGACCACATCAAGTTATTTTCTAATAGTTTATTGCTTAGCTTTTCATAGCTTTAATAGCTTCAGTTGTAGGGCAAAAATTTTTAATTTGATGACATCCAACAATACAGTAATTTTTAAAATATATATACATTAAATTTTTTCTTTCATGGAATGTGTTTCACGTATTATAATAAGAACTTTCACTGAAGCCCCAAGTCCTAGAGATTTTCTTGTATCTTACAGTCTGAAGTTTTAAGTTTTATTTTTACAATGAAATCTAGGGTCCCTTTTAAGCTCAGTTTTGTATGAGAGGTGAAGCATGAGCTCTCACCATCCTCCCTTCTTTCCTCCTTTCTTTTTGCTTTCTTATAATAGCAGGTGATGTTATTATAGTTCCAATTAATTCCTACCCTTTTTTTTTTATTTCATTCTCATTGATACTATACAGAAATTTAAAGCCAGGTGTGGTGGCACAGGCCTATAATCCCAGCACTTGGGAGGCTGAGGCAGAAAGATCACTGTGAGTTCCAGATCAGCCTGGGTTACAAAGTCAGTTCAAGGCCAACCTGAACTACATAGTGAGACCCTGTCTCAAAAAGGAAAACAAAAGAAAGAAAAACGAAATTTAATTGAGTTTTATGAGTTTATTATCTGTATTGTAGACTTGTTGAAAACACATTAGTGTGAGAAGCAGGGGGTGCTGGCTGTTTTGTGGGGCCAGTAGTATTGATTAAATGACATATTCTACATAGACCATCACATCATCTGCTAAAAGAAATCACTCTTCTTTCTATTTTAATTCTATTTTACTGGTGTATTTTATTTTATTTTATTTTATGGGTACCAGGGATCGAACTCATGACCACGTACTTGCAAGGCAAGCGCTTATGCTGCTGAGCTAAATCCCCAGCCCTATTTTATTTTATTTTATTTTATTTTATTTTATTTTTGGTCTCAGGGATCAAACTCATGACCTCGCACTTGCCAGGTAGGCGCTTATGCTGCTGAGCTAACTCTCTGGCCCTTAGTTATTTTACAAATATATAATGATCATATTCATCACAGCGATTTTTGTACCTGTACACGGTATCTCCCTGCTGCATTTTTTTCCCCATTCCCCTCCCCTCCCTTGAACTCCTCTTCCCCTCCTTATTTATAAAAGCTTTCTTTCCATGTCTTTCTTCAGCTCTATGTTTCCAACTTATTTCTTCCTTCCCAGTCAGTGCTCCATTCACCTCCCTCTTCCTCTTGCTTAGTGGCCCCAGCAGGAGCCGCCAGGCTGTGCTGACCCATACGGGGCAGTGGACGTGCTTGCCTTCTTCAGATCTTAATCAGTCAACTATTCAAGGTTGTACACCTTTCCCACCGGACCCCAGTGGCCCTTTTAGATTGAACTGTCATCGATGAAAGAACAGGCCTTTCGAATTGAGTTTGTCCCATTTTCATTTTACCCCTTTTTTGGACTTCGGGACAGTAACAAAGGGGTTGCAGCTCCTGTATCTTCACAGCAGCACTTGTACTCCTGGAGGGAGGCTGTATGTTGTCACAGATTTAATGCCCCTGTCTCCTATAAGGCACTGAGTGCTTTCTTCTCTTCAGGACTAGTTTATTGATTTCAAAGCCATTTATTAGCCCACATGAATACAAGGTTGCATAATTTGTTATGCTGATTACAAAAAAATTAGAAAGGGAAGGGAAAAGGTATATGGTATGAGATGTGTGTGCAGCAATTCCTCTAGGACGAATGTTTGTATTACATACCAAAATGTATACTAACAAAAAAAGTTAAATAAAAAAAAATTTAAAAACCTCAGAATAGTGGGTCATGGTGGCTTAGGCTTGCTAATCCCAGCACTTGGGAGGCTGAGGCAGGAAGATTGTTGCAAGTTGGAGACAACCTCGGCTACAAAGTGAGCTCAAGTCCAGCTTGAACACATAGCGAGACCCTGTCTCAGAAAATCAAAAAACAAAAACATAAACAAAAAAACTCAGAAGCAAACACAGTGGCACCTATGTGGTCCCAGCTACATAGAAGGCTGAGGCAAGATGATCCAGTGAGCCCAGGTGCTTAAGGCTACCCTGAGTAACATAGCAAGACCCTGTTTCTTTTTCTTTTCTTTCTTTCTTTCTTTTTTCTTTTCTTTTCTTTTTTTTTGGTACCAGGGATCAAACTCACGACCTCCTGCTTGCCAGGCAAGCGTTATGCCACTGAGCTAAATCCCTGGCCCTAAGACCCTGTTTCTAAAGAACAAAAATAAATTTAAAAACGACTAAAAGAAAATAAAATCTCTGTGAGGGGCTGGGGATATAGCTTGATGGCACAAGTGCCTGTCTGGCAAGCACAAGGTCCTGAGTTCGATTCCCAGTACCAAAAAAAAAAAAAAAAAGAATTATTTCTACAAAAAAGCTTTGTGGCTGATTAAATATTTGTTTACTCTGAACTGGATCAACCATGTGAAGAAGGGGGCAGCGAACAACCTAAGTTTCCTGGACTCCTACAGAGCTGGTTTGTTTCCCTTTCTTGAGCTTCAGCCTCCTGGTTTCTAAAAAAGATAAGAACTTCTAATTTCTCTGTGAGGATAAACAAAACCAAGAGAAAAGTGAAAACATCTCGCCCAGCCCCCGCGCACATCAGCCCTCAGGAGAACAGCCGGTTTCTCTTCTCTTTCACAGTCTCCAGGGCTGAAAAAAGTGGCCTCTCTCAGGGTAGCGGCCGCTGGGGTAGGGGTAGGGGGCGGCCACCTCTGCAGGCCTCTCTCAGGCCTGTAAACACATTCCTCCAAGTGGGCCTTGATGAGCACAGGCCAGCCGGCTTTATCCACCCAGAAATGACGTCACCATGGCAACCGCCATTGTTCAGAAACACGCTCTGGGTTCCTTTAACTGAGACTGCAAAATCCCTACTAACCGGGCTGGTGTTCCTTCCAGGAGGTTGCTAAGAGGTAGCCCTGTCAATAGGGAGGAGAAAAATTAATATATATAACCTATACTCTCAAGATAATGTCAATTAGAAAACCCAAAACAGCCAGCTGAAGTTTTCAGAATGTAATCAACTCCATCCAACCACCTCCCAGATTTGACCCTGCCTAAAGGACTCCTCATAATTGGTCCAGCTCAAGCCAGGAAGAAACATTTTTAAAAATAATAATTACCATTTTGCTGCCATGGTAATGGGTGTTGCTAGGAAACAGTCGGTGTTGGAGAGGGGCAGATTCAACAAAGCACTGCGTCTTAAAGTAAGAGCAACCACTTTGGACTCACTAGTAAAGTATTTGTGTGCCAGAGGGCAAGAAAGAAATCCAACTAAAATTTAAGAGGCCTCTCTCTCAGTGCAGTTTCTAGGAGTCCTGTGCAGACATGCAAGAGTATCCCATTAAAGTGAAGAATAATTAGCTGCACTCAACCCCTCCAGCAACCAATGGCACAAGGCCTAGTGAGCCTATTTGGACTTAGGAGGCAACACCTCTCTCACTTGGGTGTATGACTCCGCCCCCCTTAACCAATAAATTGGCCCAGAGGAAGAGAAGGCTGAGCAACAAACAGATCCAGGCTGCCCTGCAGGTTGCTCTGTCACTTGGCTATATGATCCAGCAGTTTCAATGGTACTTGGGGTGGCAGTGGCAGATTGGGTGGTGTTTGGAGCCTCTGTCAGGGCCCCACAGAGAAACTCGAGTAGATGCCATTAGGATTTGGGAGCAAGGCTGTGCCATCATCTGCAAACAGCTCTCCCTTGGAGAAACAGCTCCTGGCCTGCTGCTGGGCCTTAATAGGAACTGAATGCTTGGTCATGGAACTCCCAGTTACCATGCAACATGAACTGCCTGTCATGATCTATTCAACATTCCAAGTCGAGAGAGGCCAAGATGCACAGCAACAATCTATCATTGGAGGAAGTGGTATATACACGCTGAGGCCACAGCAGGTTCTGAAGGCTCCATTCAGTTGTGTGAAGAAGTGGCCCAAAGGTTCATGGTTCCTTCTCCAGCTATTCTGCCTTCTGTCCCCCAGGAAATACCAATGGCTTGCTCTTTCTTTCTTTCTTTCTTTCCTTTTTTTTTTTTTTTTTTTTGCTTCTTGAGTTGTGTCCTATGACCAGTTGAAAGAGGAAGAGAACAAAGCCTGGTATACTTATGATCCGCATGCTATATGGGCACCTTCTGAAAGTGGACAGCTGGGGCTGGGGATTTAGCTCAGTGGTATAAGTGCCTGCCTTGCAAGCATGCGGTCGTGAGTTCAATCCCTGGTACCAATTAAAAAAAAAAAAAAGTGGACAGCTGCTCTACAACTTGAAGAACAGTGGTAAACAAACATTTCCACAGTGCCCAGATGTCAACCAGTGTACCTGGTCACATATTTTGTTTGGATGAGACTGACTGTGACCTTTAATGGTGACTGTCAATTTAACTGGATTAAGAAACACCTAGCAAATTACTATAGCACACCCTAGGTGCGTCTGTGGGTGTTGTCAAAGAGGATGGTGCATAGCCCAGCAAACTGAGGGGAGAAGCCTCCACCTATCTGTGGGTTGCACGATGAGATAGGCTTGCAGTCTAGACAGAGCGATGGGGGAAGAAGAAGGCAGGTGGCCTGCAGCCTGCGTAGAAAAAGCACCATTCTGCTTGAGCAGGTGTGTCTTTTGCTATCACCATTGCCTGTGGACACCAGATTCCAGTTTCCTGGTCTATCAATGTGGATTCAACCCTGGGGCTCTCCACAGAGCTTCCACACCTCCGTTTCACACTGGTGATGCATCCTTTATCTTTTTTGTTCTGTGGCTTTCAACTTTTTGGACCGCACAGCTCCTGGATCCTCTGGCTATGTAGATGCACACAGCCATTGTGGACTATCTTGCCTCTGGTCAAATTCCCTGGCATAATAATATATTTTTTCTATTGGTTCTGATCACGGAACTCCCAGTTACCATGGGAGCTTATAGAAAGCTATAACCAATATGCTTGGTGAGTTTATTGTGGAATTAACATCAAATGACATCAAATTGAAAGTGCTTGCAAAGCACCGCTTATGTGATTATTAGTTTCCATCACTCCAGCTGCTTTCATGGAGGAGAAAATTGTGCCCTCTCAGGCTTAAACCCTGTCTCTAACTCTTAATAGCTAATTAGAGACAAGTGTTCAGTTATCTCCACCCATCAAATTCTACCAAAATTTCTAATCCTGGTTGCCTCAGCCCAAGCCTTGGGCCAAGAAAGAAACGCCCGGGGGGCGATCCCGGCTCTGCCATTTAGTCATTACACAATAGGACAGTCAGTTTTCCCCTGTCTGCCTCGGCTGCCATTTTAGGAATAAGAACAGCGCAACAGTTTGAATAAAAAATGTCCCCCAAAGCTCATGCATTCAGAGATTGGGTTTTGAAACAGGTGACGAACAGCAAAGAAAGCTGATCTCACAGCCTCCGGCTAGGCTGCAGGGCGGGATCACTGGCGGAAGTAGATCACTGGGGGTGTGGCTTGGAGGGTGCGTGGTTTCTGCTTCTTCCTGCTCGCGCGGCTTCCTGTCTGCCCGGGCTCGGAGCAGCTCAGCTCGCCATATTGTTTGCTTTCCAGTCAGCGGAGCACGAAGCTAAACCGTGAGTCAACATTAACCTCTCCTGCCTCAGGCTGTCCCTATCAGGTGTACCTCTCCACGCCAGGTCCTCAGCCGTGATAGTGGCCCCGGCAGCCCCGTTCCCTGCCACTCCCTCTCTTGTTTGCATCCAACCCCGGGGGGCTTCGAGAGCTCGTTTCGTCCCCGCCCGGTGCCCACTTGGCTTCTGGTCCAAGACCGGGAGAGTCCCCTCCCTCGGCTGCACCCCGTGGTCGGCTGTGCGGGCGCCTAGTCTGCCAGGGGGGCGGTGGTGGCGATGGGGACTGGCGGCCCGGGCCGGGAGGGGGCGCGGCGGGGGGGGGCGGGGAGGGCGGCGCCTCCCCTCCTGAGCCCACGTCCCCCCCCTCTCGTCACCCGTCGCCCCCTCTTCCCAGCCTTGTCCCCTCCTCTCCTCACCGCTCCTGTTCTCTTCGCTTTTCCGTTCCCGCCAGCGGACCCGGGGACACCGAGGCCGAGTCCCGCCTCACCTGTCGTGGAGGAGGCCCCGGGGCGCAGGCGGAGGCGGAGGCCGGCAGCACCCAGCCCGCCCTGGTCGCCGCTGGAAAGCGCTGGGTCTGGTCCTGGGGTGACGTCGCAATCATCCTTGAGGTCCCTGGGGGACCCGGTCCCCGGAGCCCAGTGCACACGACGGTGGATTATTTGGAGAAAAACGCCCACCCCGAACTCCATCCGGCTGAGGCCGGGTCACCCGGTCCCCGGAGGGCTTTTATAAAACAGTCGAGGGAAGGCGACTTGAAAATGGGTGCTAGGCGAGCATTTTTACCACCGAGCTACACACAGCCCCTTTTACTTACATTTTCAAATCTATTTGTTTGTTTGTTTGTTTTCTGAGGATTGAACTCAGGACCTTTGCACTAAGCTCCATCCCCAATCCTTTGTACTTTTTTGAGACAGGCTCTGTCTGGCTCATTTGCCCAGATAGGCTGGAATTTGCAACCTTCCTGCTTCACCCACCCAGAGTGCTGGGATACGACCTATCACACTATATCGGACTCAATTTATGTTATTAAAAAGACTAGTAGGTAGAGAATTACCAGGATGGGTTAAGAGGAGGGTCTAGCAGCTAGAGGGTATGGGGAGCCCAGAGTTGGGAAGCTGATAGCCTAGATTTAACGGTTAAACAGTAGGGAGAGAAGTGGAAATATCTGAAATCTAGTCTGGAGAGGTAAAAGAATTCCATGATGGATTGAATAGTGAGGGATAGAGAGAAATCCACAGGAAGTTCCTGAGTGGTTGGTTGAGCCATGCGCATGAATGAGGAAACTAGCAGAAAAATAGGTTTGGGAAAGGATTGTGTTCTGCTCAAGGGCTTAGGATGCCGAGTGAAGTCGTTATCCAGACACAGGTTACCCGGACTCAGAGGATAAACATGTGCTGAAAAAGAATTTGAGGCACAAAGATTATATATTCACAGCACTAAGAATGAAAGGCAGTGGCTAAGGGTATATAGCTCATGCAAGAGGCTGTGGGTTTGATTCCGTCACTTAAGGTTAAAGAGAAAAGAGTGCACTAGAGGGCTGGGAACACCAATGCTTAGAGATTCGGAGGAAGAGGGAGGACCTGCCAAGGAGATGGGGTTGGCCAGAGACATAGGAGGAAACAAAGAAAGACCTTAGAAAGGACATTGTTTCAAGCCTTCAGTTATGCCAGGATTATCTGAGAGAACAGCATACACAGCCCCACTGGAAGAAGTGCATGTGAATGTGGCACAGGAGTGTCAGTGGGATTAGGCAGATGACAAAGCTGTCATGGAAGTGGTACATGTGGACAGGTCTCTCCAGAGGGTGGGTGATGGTGATGTGGCACAGGAGCAGGGGTTAGAGGAGTGAGTAGAGGGATTTATTTGTATACTGTTGATGCACAGCCCCTCATTTATACTTTGGGAATGAACTAATAGAATGTGACAGGTCAAAGATCTCAGAAGAGCTGGGTGTGGTGACATACCTCTGTAATCCAAGCTACGTAAAAGTTCAAGACAACAGGATAGAAAGCTCAAGGCCAGCCTGGACATCAGCGAGTTCCCGACTCAGGAAAATGAAAATAATGGGGCTGGGGACATGGCCCAGTGGTAGAGTGTTTGCCTACCATGGGCCAGAGAGCCTATACTGGAGAGACAGAAATTGGGGAAAAAAGCTAAAACTATGACCACAATTTACCTCTGTAGTTTGTAAGCCTTTCAGTTTTGTAATCTTTGTTTTCTCAGACTCTTTGACTATCTTTAGTATTTTGTTGTTTTACCAAGCTTCTTAAAACTCCACTGACCATGCCAGCTTGCTGTGATGGTGCTTTGTGATAAAACTGTTGGCACTCATTCAGAAATCTATTAGAAAGTAGAAAGAAATGCAGAAAAATTATAATTTCACGTGTAGGTTTATAACCCCTTCTAAGTTAGAGCTTTGAGTTCCTTTATATGTTTTTTGTAGAAAGTCTAGGAATATAACTGAAAGGATTTTCCCTTTCAATATCATAATTGCTGAGATGAAAGCCATGACACTTGAATAATTCCTATCAATATTATCTTAATATCACAGTTGAACTCTTTGTTCTCAGATATATCTTAAGTTCTTACTCAAGAAGTGACAGTTCTCTACTGAAGGCTTGGTTTTAGTGGAATTGCAACTAAATTGGTTAAGCTGACTGTTTAGGAAAGAAGTATGCAAAAAGACTGTCCTGGAGGGCACTTAACATTAGGGACAGTCAAAGCATCTTTTCCTATAGTCCCCTCTGCTTTTGATCCTCTGGTTGAGTACTGATGTGTTCAACAAGGTACCTGAGATACCACAGGTCTCACACCGTGACTGCAGACAAACTGGTGAAATAGAGATTTAAGAGTTCAGTGATGGTCACACTACATAGATGATGAATATTAATATTGAATAGCTACAAGCTCTTTCATACAAAATTCCAGCATTCCGGGAGCAATGAGAAAAGACCCTAAGAGCATTGTGATGACTTTGACTTCTGTGGTAAACACATTCATAGCTTCCATCTTAGCTCCAGTCATAGGCTGTGGAGGTCAGTTGTAAGGTCAGACATTTGCTTTGCTATAGGGTAACACAGCAGCAAATGTGTCTGGCTCTGAAGCGTTGCAGTCTCCCCACAGTGTAGGAATGTGTGATTCTTTAAGATAGTTTCATAGATGCTCCTAATGGGGGCGGGGTGGTTGCTTGCTGGGGATTGAGCTCAGGGCTTTTGAACGGAGCTACATCCCTCTCTTCCTCTTTTTCTTTTTTAATTTTGAGATAGGTTCTCACTAAGTTGCCGAGGCTAGACTTAAATGTGGACTTCTCCTGCCTCAGTCTCCAAGAGTGCTGAGATTACAGGCATGAGCCACCAGGCCTAGCTAAATTCCTGATTTCTTGAGATGATGTTTTTCATTTTATTAGTTCAATAAAAATTTGTAGTTATCTACAATACCAGCTTCTTGTTAAACCCGTTACACTAAGGCTTGTGGGAACTTGCAAACCTAGGGAACAAAATTTACTGCTGTAGCAGCAAGCATTAAGGAGATAATTTCTTTTATCACTCCCAACTCCACTAACTATTGTAAAATTGCAAACGTATTAGGAATGTTGCTCAGGAGAACCTCTACAATTTCCCATGGTTTCTTTTTAATCTATTTTAACAAATACCTTGTCAGAAAAAAAAAGAAATACACAATGCATAACCACGTGATGGTTTGGAACTCAGGAAATGTGACCTTAATCCAGAACCATCATCTAACATCTGGTCCTTAGTGTCCTTCCAGTCAGGGTTTATGAGCCGTGTTGAACTGCTGTTCTGTTTTGAAATGAGCCCCCTTCTTAAATGACATGAGCCTTTTGTTGATGACTCCGGAGCAATTGTTTTGTACAATGTTTCTACTTAGATTTGTCCAATTGGTTTCTTGTATTTAGGCTCCATGAACCCATTTTACACTCCGCCTAGGAGTGGGTACTGGGAATATATTGAGTCAGAGTAGTGATAAACTAAATGTGGTGATACTCACCTATAATCCTAGCACTTTGGAATGCTGAATGAGGAGGATCCCAAGTTTGAGCCCAGCCTGGGGAATTTAGCAATTTAGTAAGACCCTGTCTCAAAAGGATTGGGGGATATAGCTCAGTGTGAAGTTCTTGGGTTGGTTCAGTTCTCAGTATCTATCTCTGTGTTGTGTGTGCTCTTGCTCTCTCCCTCTCTTTCTCTCATACACAAACATAGGAGAGAGCAGGAGAGGGAGGTGCACTGTCAGCTACCCTGGATCCACACGCTGTGCCCCTCCCCCACCAGCTCCTTTCTGCCTGGGCTCTGCTCCAGGGTCAGAGTGAGCCTCTTCCGCAGGTCTGCTTTGTGATCTGCCTGCCTCATTGCTGGCCTGCTGCCAACTGCCTGCCTCCAGCAGGGACCCTGACCATCTCCTCCCCTGTGATCTGATCTGTGGTCAGGATGAGTTCTTCCTCAGAAGAGGCAAGTGCCTGGAGTTCCCTTCACTCTGATGAGCCCAGTGACTCCATCTACCGTTTTGTCTACACTTGCACTGAGTGCAAGGAACAAGTGGACACACACTGGCGCTGCACGGTCTGCCAGGTAGGCACCAGATCCCAGAAAGCAGGGGGCAGGCCCTGTGGGTCTCCATCATCTGAAGGGTGACACACGAACATGTTACACAGGCCTCTGGGGTGAGACAGCTTTGTCTTATGTTGAGTGGCAGAGTTGGAAGACGCTACTTTTTGTTTTGTTAAAATTAGATTTCTCAGCCCAGCGTGGTTGTACTTGCCTATTCCCCCAGCACACAATTGGTTGAAGCAGAAAGATCTGGACTTTGAGGATAGCCCGGGATACAGAGTGAAAACCCCTGGTCAAAAAAAGGCCACATTTCTAACCCAACCTTTGGAATGAGGTTTTGAGAGTGACCTGTATCTCCTATCTTGTTCCACAGGAGTATATCCTGTGTGTCTCCTGCTATCCCAAGAACAGCCATGATCACCCGATGGAGAAACTGGGTCTTGGCTTGGATGATGAGAGCAGCAAGGAGCTGGGTGGGGCCTCGCAGAACCCAGGAGAGTCTTGCTGCCTGAGCATCCAGCGCAACATCCAGTCCCTGCTCCATGCCTGCCAGTGCCGCAATGCCAACTGTTCCCTGCCCTCCTGCAAGAAGATGAAGCGGGTCATCCAGCACACTAAGGGCTGCAAGCGGAAGAACAGCGCTGGGTGCGCCGTCTGCAAGCAGCTCGTTGCCCTCTGCTGGTACCATGCCAGGAACTGCCCAGAGGACAACAGGTGCTTCGTGCCCTACTGCTTCACCATCAAGCAGAAGCTCCAGCAGCCACAGCTGCAGCTCCGCATCCAGCAGGCCCTGATGCTGCGCAGGATGACGGCCAGCACTGATCCAGACCCTCTGGTCCCCTGCGATCTGAATGATGCTCAGGAGGCAGGGATGAGTACCCGAGGCTTTCATGCCGAGCCCAGTGGTCCACCCCCTGTGTTGCGGAGGAGCAGCACCCGCAGTGTCCCCTATACCTGCAGCGAGTGCAGGCAGGAAGTGGAGACTCGCTGGCGCTGCACTGTCTGTGAGGTAGGTGGCTCCTTGTGGGAAAGCGGTGGTGGACCTGGGAGCCCCGGCCATGTGATGAGTCACCAGACCAGTGTTATGGTGGCTGATGGGAGGGGACTACTTGGCTATGTGTTTGAGTTCCAGAGCAGGACAAGCTAGTCAGATCTTTCAAACAGTACTTTTTCACCAGGCATAGTGGTTCACACCTGAAATCCCAGCACTCAGGAGGCTGAGGCAGGAGGATCATTGTGAGTTTGAGGCCAGCCTGAGCTACATAATTAGTTCAAGGCCAAAAATGCATAACAAGACCTTGTCTCAAAAAAACCAAACAACAACAAAAGAAAAGCACTTTCTTTCACTCAGAGTTCTTAAAATGCTTTACATGGTTACATCTTGAGTTGACCTGTAGTTCTGTGTTCTTTCCCCAGGAGTACGTCTTGTGTGTCCCCTGCTATCACACTAAGAACCACAACCACAAGATGGAGAAAGTGGGTCCTGGCATAGATGGTGAGAGCAGCAACCAGCAGGCTGGGGCCATCCAGAACCCTCGTGACATCCACCGCCAGAGGATCCAGCGCAGCATCCAGTCCCTGATCCATGCCCGCCAGTGCCGTGATGGCAGCTGCTCCCTGCCAACCTGCAAGAAGATGAAGAGAGTTGTAGAGCATACGAAGAACTGCAGGCGAAAGGCCATTGGTGGATGCCCCGTCTGTAGGCAGCTCATTGCCCTCTGCTGCTACCATGCCAAGCGGTGCCAGGAGAACAACTGTCCTGTGCCGTTCTGCTTCAGAATCAAGCAAAAGCTCCGGCAGCAGCGGCTGCAGCGCCAGCGGTCCAGGATGGTGCGCAGGAGGATGGCCAGCATGTAGCTTACCCGAATAGTGGGCCAGCAACAGGGCCTGCCCTCCCCAACCCCTGCCTCTGCCCACTCCAACCTCGACAACCACAAAACAGCTAAAACCCCCACAGATACCCCCTTCCAGAAACACCCTGGCCACCCTGCAAGCTCTACACAGACTGCTTAGCCACCCCTGCCAGGGCCCCATCCACAGCAGCAGGAATGGCAGTGCAGATTCAGAGAGCAGCCAAGACACTGTGTAAATGATACAGAGGCCAAGGCAGCACCAGGTGCCCCAGATGACGCCCATGGGTATAATCCACGCCCCCATGACCAAAAGTCCCAGGGGGCATCTGGAGCCAGGGATGGGGTCCCCAGCAATGCAGCAGCAGCTCCAGTGTGGGGTGCCA
>PVLA01019227.1:0-12716 GCA_004027455.1 Hydrochoerus hydrochaeris
GTGGGGCTCCACGCTCAGGGCTGGCCTTGCTGTAGCTCTAAATGTGTGGTCGAGATCCATTTTGGCGGCTCCCAACACGTTTCTCCAGCCACCTGTCTCCCTTAGCTTCTGATAAGCATCATTCTACTCTCCACTTGTGTGAGCTAGCAGTTTTAGATTCCACCTGAAAGTGAACTAATAAAATTTTTGTCTTTCTGTGCCTGACCTATTTCACTTAGCAAAATGCCCTCCAGTTTATTCATACTGCTTCAAATTATAGGATCCTTACTTCTAACAGCCAAAGAGAATTCTACTGAGTATATATGCCACATTTTCTTTATCTTTTCATTTGAGATGTTCACCTAAATTTCCCCAATATGCTTACAGTGGATAGTCCTGCAGTGAACAGAGGTATGCAGACAGCTTTTCATAATGTTGACTTCAACTCTTTCAGATAAATACTCAAAAGTGGAATTTCTGTATCATGTAGTAATTTGACTTTTAGTTTTGTGAAGAATCTGTATACTGTTTTCCATAATGACTATGTTCATTTACATTTTCTTTAACAGTTCACAAGGGTTCCTTTTTCTCTACATCCACACCAACACTTGTCATCTTTTGTCTATTTTGCTAACAGGCATTCTAACCAGTGTGTGTAAAGTGAAACTTCATTGTGATTATAGTTTGCATTTCCTCAGTAATCAAGGATGTGAGCATGCTTCACATCTGTTAGCCATTTGTACGTATTCTGTTGAGATTTATTTAGGTCCCATCCTCACTTTTTGTTGGGGTTGTTTCCTACCACTGAGTTGTTTGATTGGTGGTTCTGCCATCTGGATGCAGGTCCACACTGTCAAAATGATACTTGTCCTTCTTGATCTACACCAGAGTTGCATAACTTCATACCTGAAACCCAAGGCTTTCAGAAAGACATTTGTCTGTGGATGGGTCCAGAATAGTTGTTTGCCATAAGGGAATACACACAGGTGATTTAATCTACCATCCCACTGACATCCACAAACATTTTTTTAAATCATACATTTCAAATTTTAGCAAATACCTTTTGACATCCATTAAGATTTTTTTCTTATAGATTTATTGATAACACAAATTACATTTTTAAAAAGTATTGGCTCTCAACATTACTGAAATGCATTTTCTTGGTATTCAATATTTGAATTAGTTCCCTCCATCTACTCTCATTTTTACTTCTATTTTTTAATTTGTTTTTTTAAATTTTACTTTACAGAGAATAAAACAAAAAAGGACAGAAAATGCAGATCAGAACAATATAAGCAACAGAGCCCTTCACAACAAGACAATTGGATATAAACACTAGTTACCATAACATCTCTTTGTTTGAAATAGTTGAGCATAGCTTCACAAACAATAATATCAAACATAACAAAATAGAATAAAAGCTTTCAAGAGAATGAAACTATTACAAGGCATTCTGAACCAAATAACAGAAAATGAACAATGGCTACTATAATTTCTCATTTTCCATAAAAAAATTTGTTTATATTATTACCCATATTAAAATCCAGTAAGATGCAACATGATAGAACCAATGGTAACAGAAGAACAAGAGCATGGTAGGACTTCAAAGCCAGATGATATTAAATCAGCAACGGATGACATAGTGCCTTGTTTTCTTCAAAGTAGATGTTCATACAATCACACATAATAATGTCAAATAAAACAGAATAAAACCATTCCAACAATGAATGAAAACATTACAAGACTTCAAAGCAATATAATGGGGATCCATGATTACCATAGAATCTTATGTACCCTCACCTTTTCTTACACTAGGGAGACTATGCAGTATTTATACATGTGAGTTTGATTTATTTTGCTTATGAGTATGGTCTCAAGATGCATCCATTTATTTATAAACATCTCAATGTGATTATCCTTTATAGCTGAGTAGTACTCCATTGTATAAAAGTTCCACATTTTTTTTTACCCATTCCTCAGTTGATGAGCACTTAGGTTGTTTCCAAGATCTGACTATTACATATTGTGCTGCTATAAACACAGGTGCACATATATCACTGTGGTATGATGTTTCCAGTGCTTCTGGGAATATGCCTAGGAGTGGAATAGCTGGGTCAAATGGGACTTCCAACCCCATTTAGAAGATTTTGAGGAATCTCCAGACTGACCTCCACGGTGGTTGCACCAGTCTACACTCCCACCATCAGTGCAGAAGAGTTTCTTTTTCCCCACAGCCTCACCAGCATTTGTTGTTGGTAATTTTGTTAATCCTGGCTATTCTTTCCAGAGTGAGATGGAATCTCAGTGTGGTTTTAATTTACATTTCTCTAATGACAAATGATGATGAACATTTTTTCATGTATTTATTTGCCATTCATATTTCTTCATCCGAGAACTGTGTGTTCATCTCAGATGCCCTTTTTCAGATTGGGTCTTTGAATTTTGGGAGTCTGAATTTTTTTAATTATTTATAAGTTTTAGACAGAAGTCCTTTGTCTGAGAGACAGTTCTAAGATTTTTTCCCAGTTTGTAGGTTTTCTTCTCACTCTGCTGGAGATTTCTTTGGATGTGCAGAAACTCTTTAATAAGATATGATCCCAGTTACTGATTCTGGGAAGTATTTCCCGTGCAGTTTGGTTCTTGTTCATGAATTCTCTACCTACTCTTATGTTTTCGAGATTCTTACCTACTTTGTCTTCCAACAGATTTAGTGTTTCTGTTTTAATATTTACATCTTTGCTTCATTTAGATTTCATTTTAGTACATGGTGATAGGCAGGGGTCTAATTTTACTTTTTGGCATATGGATAGCCAGTTTTTCCAGCACCATTTATTAAAGAGACTGTCGTTAATCCAGTGAACATGCTTGGCCCCTTTATCAAAGATAAGGTGGTTGAATGTGTTCATAGTTGTATTTTCTAGTCTATTCCATTGATCTGCAGGTCTGGTTTTATTCCAGTACCATGTTGATTTTATTACAGTAGCTTTGTAGCATAACTTCAACTCGTGGATTGTGATGCCTCCTGCCTTGGCTTTGCTGCTTAGAATTGTCTTTGCTATTCAAGGTCTCTTCTGGTTCCAGATGAATTTTAGGAGTAATTTCTCTAGATCTATGAGGTATATTAGTGGTATTTTCATTGGAATTTCATTGAATCTATATAACAATTTTGGGAGAATGGCCATTTTCACAATATTTATTCTTCCTATCCATGAACAAGGGATGTCTTTCCATTTTCTGAGGTTCTCTTAGATTTCTTTTTTCAGGGTATTACAATTTTACCTGTATAGCTCTTGCACTTCTTTCATTAGATTAATACCTATGTATTTCATTTTTTTGGATGCTAGTGTGAAGGGTGTGGCTTCTCTTATTTTTCTCTCGGTGATTTTGTTTTTAGCGTGTAAGAATGCTATTGATTTTTGAGTACTGACTTTGTATCCAGCTGCTTTGCTGAATTTATTTATTATATCTATGAGACTTTCAATGGAGGCTTGGGGGTCTTCTATGTAGAGTATCATGTCATCTGCAAATAATGATAATTTAACTTCTTTTTTTCCTATCTTTAATCCTTTTATTTCTCTCTCTTGTCTAATTGCTCTGGCTAGTATTTCCAGTACTATATTGAATAGGAGCAGTGATAATGGACATCCTTGTCTTGTGCCTGATTTTAAGGTAAAGGCTCTCAGTTTTTGGCCATTTAATATGACACTGGCTGCTGGTTTGTTGTAGATGGCCTTTATTATATTGAGGTAAAGACCATCTATTCCAATTCCCTGTAAGGTTCTTATCATGAATGGATGTTGGATCTTATCAAAAGCTTTTTCTGCATCTATAGAAATGACCATGTGATTCTTGCTTTGGGCTCTATTGATATAGTGGATTACATTTATTGATTTACATATGTTGCACCATCCCTGCATGCCTGGGATGAATCCCACTTGGTCATGGTGTACAATCTTCTTGATGATTTGCTGCATCCTGTTTGCCAATATTTTATTGAGAATTTTTGCATCTATGTTCATTAGGGAGATTGGCCTGTAGTTCTTTTTTTCAGTTGAATCTTTCTCAGGTTTTGGTACTAGAGTAATATTTGCTTCCAGGAATTACTTAGGGAGAATTGCTTCCCTTTCAATTTCATTGAAGAGTTTGAGGAGTGTTGGCATTAAGTCTTCTTTGTATTTCTTGTAGAATTCCACAGTGAATCCTTCTGGGCCTGGGCTCTTTTTTATTGGTAGAGACTTGATTACATTTTCAATTTCATTCATAGAAATTGGGCTATTCAGCAGTTTTACATCTTCTCGATCCAACTTTGGTGGTCTGTATGTTTCTAGGAATCTGTCCATTTCTTCTGTGTTATCGAACCTATGAGAGTAGAGGTTTTTGAAATAGTTGTTCATGATCTTCTGTATTTCCACAGGGTCGGTAGTGATTTCTCCTTTTTCATTCTATATTGCATGAATTTGAGTCTTTTCTTCCTTTTTCTAATTAGGTTGGCTATGGGTTTTATTTGTTCTTTCAAAGAACCAACTTTTTGATTCATTGATTCTTTGTATTGTTTTCTTAGTTTCTATTTCCTTAATTTCTGCTCTGATCTTTATAATTTCCCCCTTTCTTTTTCCTTTGGGCTTGACTTCCTCTTCTTTTTCTAGATGTTTGAGGTGTAATATCAGGTTGTTTATTTGTGTTCATTCATTTGTGTTTTCCTAATGTGGGCACTCAGTGCAATAAGTTTTCCTCTGAGGACCACTTTCATTGCATCCTACAGGTTCTGGTAAATTGTATTTGTATTTTCATTTCCTTTAGATATTGTTTAATTTCTTCTGTGACCCACTGATTGTTTGAGAGTGTATTATTTAATTTCCATGTGTTTGTGTCGTTTTTGCAGTTACTTTTATCATTAATTTCCACTGTCATGGCGCTATGATCCAATAACATGCATGGGATAATTTCAATTCTTTTGCATTTACTTAAATATGTTCTGTGGGTTAGTATACGGTCTATTTTAGAAAATGTTCCATGTACTGGTGAGAAGAATGTATATCCTGATGTTGTTGGATGGAACACCCTGTATACGTCTATCAAATCCATTTGTTCACAGGTGTGACTCAGTTCTGTTATTTCTCTGCTGATTTTCCGTCCAGTTGATCTATCCCTTTGTGTCAATGGTGTGTTAGAGTCCCCTGTTATAATTGTGTTATTGCCTATTTGATTTTTCATTTCTGTTAATACTTGCTTTATGTAGTTGGGTGCTCTGGAATTTGGTGCATATATGTTTAAGATTGTTATCTCTTCCTCTTGCAGTTTTCCCCTAACTAGTATGTAGTGACCGTCTTTATATCTTTGGATCATTCTTGGTTTGAAGCTCACATTTTCTGCAAACAGCATAGCTTTCCTTGCTTTTTTTGTTTGTTTGTTTCCTGTTGCATGAAACATTCTTTTCCATCCTTTGACTTTCAGTCTATGAGTTTCCTTTTGGGTTAGATGGGTTTCTTGTAGACAGCATGTGGTTGGACGTTGTTTCTTGATCCATTCTGCCAGTCTGTTTCTTTTAATTGGTAAATTGAGGCCATTTACATTAATGGTTATAACTGTCATATATTGGTTTATTGTTGACATGTTATCTTTCTGATGTTGTATCTTAACTTTCCATTCTGTTTAATTGTCTGTCTTGCTTAGTGGTTTTTTCTTGTGTATCTAGAATGTCTTTCAGTATTCTTTGTAGGTTTGGTTTGATGATCATGAAGTTCTTCAGCTGTTCTTTCTCATGGAAGTATCTTATTTCTCTATCCATTTTGAAGGACAGTTTTGCATAGTACATCAGTCTGGGTTGGAAGTCATTTTCTTTAAGGATCTGAAAAACTTCACTCCATGCTCTTCTTGACTTCATTGCTTGTGTTGAGAAGTCTGCCATGATTCTGATAGGCTTTCCTTTATAGGTGACCTGTCTCTTCTCTCTAACAGCTCTCTTTTAATATTCTGTTCTTATGTTGGATTTCTGGGATGGTGATAATTATATGTCTGGGTTTAGTTTTGTTTTGGTTATGGCTATTTGGAGTTCTGTATGCCTCACTAATCCATATGTCAGTTTCCATATTCATGTTTGGGAAGTTTTCAGCTATTACTTCTGCAAATAGCCTCTTGATATTTTTTGTGTTTTCCCCTTCTTTTTCTTTTGTGCTTATTAATCTTACATTGTTTTCTTTGCATCATCTTGCAGCTGTTGAATTGTTATTTCTTGATTTCTTGTTATTGTTAGAAGATCTTTCCCTTCCTGTTCACTAGCTGCAATCTTATCTTCGAGGTCTGAGATTCTATCTTCACTTTCGTTGAGACAGTTTTTGCAACTTTCATTAGTTTTTGATTTCCTGTATATCTCTTTGAATCTGCTTAATGCATTCTGTTTGTCTCTTAAACTGTTCATTCAGGGATTCTATCATTTTGCTTTGTTCCTCTAATTGTTTAGCTCTGTCTTTGTTGGGTGCATTCCCTATTTCTTTCACTTCTTTTATCATTTCTTCTTTTACTTGGGAGATTATTTCTAATTTGAGTTCCTTTATAGCTTCCTGTACTTGCTTCTTTATTTCAGTTGATATCATTTCAGGTACTTCAGGTGTATGACTAGTATTTTCTTGTATGTATGTGGCTCCCAGGCTTTTTTGGGATGGGCTAGAGGTTTGAGATTGCATTTTGGTCTTATGTTTTGTCAGTTTCCTATATTTCCATGTTTCTAGCAATGTTCCAAAAGTTTCCCTGAGCATGTTGGGAATCACCTCCTGTGCCTTCAGCTCCTGGGACTTACGGCTCTTGGCTCCCCTGGTTGAATGAAGGTCATTGGGCGTGGTCCACTCAAGCCCATGAAACCTCTCCAGTCTAATCCAGTGTCCTAGGGGCTGGGTGGGCACCCCAGCACCAGGAGTGATGTCCCAAACTCCCCAGAGCCAAGGCCAGGGAGTTGAAACTCCCTTGTAGCCACACCAGCCTAGTCCCATCTCCTACTCTCATTTTTAAAAATACCAAATGTGTGTATGTGGATGTCTTTTATCTTTTATTTCTGTTATTACATATTATTATTTTAGTTTCATTAGGTTAATTTTCAAAAGTCAATCATTCTTTTTTTGCCAGAGTTTCACCATTTTGGCTATTTTTATTGCTTTTATTCTGGAATGTTATTGCACTTCTATTTCTTTTCTAATACTCCTGTTTTCAGATAAACTTCTCCCAGACTTATACGGTGATGTACCACTCTACCATAAAGAAAAATAGACTTGATTCGTTCATTTGAAAATGAATGCACTTTGAGACAATAGTGTCAAGTGAAATAAATCAGACTCGCAAGCTTAGCTATCACATGGTTTCTCTTAAATGAAAAAACCTGAAGGATAAATGAAAAACAAAATAAAAGATAGATAATAGAAAATAGGGAGATAGATCTTTCTCAAAAGTAATGGGATCAAGAGATGGAGGGAAGGGGAATGAGGAGAGAGAAAAATAATAGAAAAAGAATTAAGATATGCTATGCACCTGTACCAACCCTATACAAGGAATGTAAAGATTTTGCACTAAAGAATATACTAACAAATAAAAGAATAAAATAATTTAAAATGAAATAAAAACTACTAAGAATGAAACAAATTTTTTATAATTTCTATAAGAACATGAAAAACTACTGAACACTCCCTTATTCTGCTCACACAATTCATTTAAAACATATATTGTTCATTTCTTTTTGTTTGAGATTTTTATTTATCTGTGAATGATTCATCTGTCAGATTCCAGATGAAAAATGATTGTAAATCCTTAAAATTGTATGTTGCCTCAGAATTCACTTTGAACATAAGTTTAGCTTTTCCAAATACAGAACAAGGTTTAGAATAACACAATGCCCAGTGCCATGCTTCCTCCTCAAAGTGTTAAATCTAGATATTTGCTTTATACAACCATCTCCTGGTGGTCACCTCCCTAGAAGTATAGATGCAATTTACTTGACTCGCCCAATTGAGCTCATATCCCACACTATTACTATACCACAGAGACTACTCTCAGCCAGAGTCTGGCTCTATGGAATTCATGCCAGCCCAATAGAACTTCCTTGGGAACCTGCTTAAGTAACATCCTGAACCAAAAAGAAACCTTCAGACCATAAATTCCCCGTTAGCTTATTACACACCCCCTGGCTAAGCACCCCACAGCAAAGTTTCTCTGTCAAGTTTCTCTTAGCTCTTACTCTCATCCCTCTTCTCCCATGGACCTGTGAGTAAAAATCTGCTTCTGAAATTTCACATGTGGTGTTGTTTCTTCTGTCTTACCTGCCTAATACTCTCAGACCTAACCCCCCTCACTTTTAGGGCTTTCTTGTAAAGAGGCTTTCTTAGCAGGAATAAACTGCACACAGGGTCAGACAAGAGCCACCTTACCAGAAAGTCAGCCACCACAACCAAGTTTTCTGTGAGAGAGCTGGTCATAGGATTGGCCTCTTAGGTGTTAGGCCAGCCATGATCATAAAGTCCCCCACAAAAGATCATGTTGTTAGCACTAAAAGTGTCATGGATACTCACACCAAGGAAACTGTAGAGCTTATAGAAACTCTCCAGAGAAACTTCAAAACTAAAGAAAAATACAAAAAGAACATTCTCTGAAGGAAATGGGTGTGAACTAGCCATTTCTGGCCTCATTTTTGTTACCTTCCTCTCTCTCCCACTAACTTATTTAGGGTTCCAGGAGAAAAAATTGTTAAGTTGTGGGTGAGAGGAACCTAGAAGATAGTGGTTAAGAATTTAGGCTCAAATCCCAATTATTGAACTACTAGTGCTTTGATCATGAGCTAATGTTTTAGATTTTCTGTATATTCTGTATTTTCTGTATAGTTTTTCCATCTTTGAAACCAGAATAAGAAATAACAATTCCTTTATAGGTTGTTGTAAAAATAAAATCACTTAATATGTAACCTAGAGTGACTCTCTGCAAATACTAATTGTTAGCAAAGGTTACATGGATATTATTTGCTATCGTTGTTTTGTGAACTTTCAGTTGCAATATGCAACAGCTCCCTTCCTTTCCTCAGACTGTTCTACCTTACTCTAGGGACCCCCATCAATGAAAAAGGCTGTAAGGCTATAGAAATGATACAGATATGTCCCTCAGTTCACTTCTTTGACATTCTGTTTTTTAACACTATACAGGGACAGCCTGAGTCATCTATGGATTTTCCATTCCTAGCTGCAGTCAAAACTCAGTTGGCTTCTCCTTTATGGTGCTTATGTTAGGAGAAATCTGTACCTTGAAGACTGAGATAAGCACCTCTTCTCAGAAAGCTCAGCAAGCATTCTTTCCTCAGTGTAAATATCATATATTTGGTCAGAGATTCAAAATATGAGATTGTATTAAACATTTTTTCTTGAGTTATTATATATGCCTGATGTGTTAGATTTGCATTGCTGTGACAAAATATCTGTTAGAATCAACTCTGATTATTAAGCTTGATCCTTAACTTTACTGGTTTAGGAGATGCTATGAGATTAGTAAAGCACACTTCTGGATGTGCTTGGGTGGGTCATGAGTGTATGTCTTTGGGGTCTGTATCTGATTCCTGGTCCCTTTCTCTCTGGCATTTATCTCTTGTGCTCTGTTTTCTGGTTGCCATGAACTGAGTAGCTTTGCTTTGTATCAGCTTTCTATCATGATGTTCCTGCTTTGAGCTAGCTGGCTATGGACTAAATCCCCTGAAGCCATGAGCCAAGTAAACCTCTCTTCCTGTAAGTTGAATGTATCAGGTATTTCATCTGGAAATAGGAAAGCTAACTAATAGGTCAACTTACAGAAAGAAAGGTTTATTTTGATTCAAAGTTTCAGAGGTTTTGGTCTAAGGTCAGCAGGCTCCAAGGCAGAAAATTATGGCAGAGGAGTGCAGCAGAGGAAAACTGCTCTCCTTATCACAAGCAGAGAACAGGGATAGAAAAAAGACAGTCAAAGAAGAAAAAACCAAGAGGCCAGCAGAGGAAAACTGCTCTCCTTATCACAAGCAGAGAACAGGGATAGAAAAAAGATAGTCAAAGAGGAAAAAACCAAGAGGCCAAATGCATTGTTACTTTGATTCAAAAAATTAGTTTCATGATTCTAGGGAAGATGCCTGCATTTGCAGAATTTGCAAAAGGAAGCAAAATTTTGCTGAACACTCTGTTTGCCATGGAATTGATCAGGAATAGAAGCGCTTGTGAACCAAGTTCATGCTGCCATGCTTCATTCCCTTCAACTAGCTTGCACTTCCTGTTTCCAATAATGCCATCAAATTATGAACTCATAAATAGTTAATCCATCAATGAATTCAGAATCCTTATGATCTAGTTACTTCCCCCAAAAAATCTGTAGCCAAATCTTTAGGGCAATGAGCCTTTTAGGGTACATTTTGTGTACAAATCACATTAGTAGATTACCTCCTTTTTTCCTTTCTCCCTTGCTGTTTCTGATAGGGGAATAAATAAGCCTTGATTTGAAGATTTTTATCCGAAATCTGGAGAAGTTTATACTACAGAATTCACCTACAAAATGGTCTAGGCTGAAGTCTAATAAATGGTGACTACCTAATAAAGTAAAAAGTCCTATATGCTGTGCTCATTAAATTATATGCATTTCCTATTTTTTCTCAAGATTTTTTAATTGATATTTTCAAAATAATATATTGCATTAAGATTTTATATTTTATTATTTCTCTGTTTTTGAATCAATTTAATATGTTTAGTCTTATCCTCTTTCTCATTTCAAATATTATATATGTGTGCATTTCATTGCCAATATTTGACCATTCATCTTTTCAAAAAGTCCATCAATGGATTTATTTTTTTGTTTTCTTATTGATCACAACTCCTGTTATCTTTAGCTTAACTTTCAATTTTTCTAGATTCTTGGTAGACTGTTGCTTATGTTTATGCTGTATTGTTAAAATCATATGCAGGTAATCATTTTTTTACTATAATTTGGGTCTTATTTGCACAAACATCATTTTAATTACAATGAAATATTCTATGGTTTAAAAGCTAATTATTCTCAATTATGCTTATTTTTTGCCTATGTTTACTTCTGTTTTGAGTTTTTATAGTAACTATTTCCAATTTTCAATTAGACATGTCCTATGTAATAAATGGAAAAATCTTAATAAAATTTCCAGCATCATTCCTAAAGTATACAATCTTGAATATAAATGAGCTGGGTAACATCTTTAATTTAGAGAATGTTACACTTATATTTGAAATATCAGTAATAAAGATAATTATGTTTAATGCAGGTCATAATTTCTATAACAGTTTGTTAGGACTGAAAACAATTTGCAAAGTGAGGGACTAATGAGGGTATAAACCAAAATGAATAGCTGATATCTCACAGGAAACACTTTAAAGAATATGTGTCTATTGCAGAACAAAACACAGGACAGCCACTAAATTTTTAAACTATTTCTACATGTAATTGTACCAGTATTTCATGGTACAAAAGACAAATATACTCTCAGTTTATTAGAAGAGTCCCAGAAAATTGCTTTTCTGAAATTACTGTTGTTTATTTCTTTCTTAATTATTAATAGCTATTAAATTGATTTAGCTTCTGAATTAGCTATTATTAATTAGAATTGTTATTCTCTGATCACTACCAGAGAATGGTAAAAATGCAAATATATTCAATAATAATGAACTAAATAGTTTTATGAATTACTGCTCACCATCTCATAAATGAAAATCCTCTTGAAAAAATGTGACATAGCTCAATCTTAAGGCCTGAGTTAACTGCATGTAGTGACATATACCCGAAATTCCAGCATATTGAGGGGCTGAGAAAAGAAGATCATGGATTCTAGATCAGCCTGAGAAACTTAATAATTAAAATAAAAAATAAAAATAAATTTGAAAAAATAAATTTGAAATAAAAATTGAAATAAAAAATTTAAAAAGGGATTGGTATGTAGCCAAAGAGCCTTGACCCAATCTCTAGTTTGCCCTTCCTGCCCCAGAAAAAGAAATAAAAATAAAAAGAACTGAGACTAGGGTTAAATTCTTCCTTTTCCATTATCTTCAGAGAATTACCCACATTTTTGTTCTTTCATATGGAAAAATAATATAACAATACTTTCAGAACTGTAGTAAGAATTAAACAGGATAAAATAGATAGTAGCACTCTACAAAGTGTAGTCATCTTACCTTCAATTAAGCCCATGCCATCTCTTAAAACTGTTATGAGGTCAAGGAAAGCTGATATGAAGACTCTGAGAACTCACCCCCTACCGTATGTATAGAACCTGGAGTCTCTAAAGCGGCATCCACTAAGTTGGCTCATTTTGACCAGGAACCCTCAGCTAACACCTCTGCAGTTACTGCAGTTCTAACTTGAAGAAAATCCAGACCTTCACATCAGAGGAGGTGTGTTCTGCCTGTCACAGTGTGTGGCTCATCACCCAGAAGTCATGTAAAAGGTGTAAATAAATAAGATGCAAATAAATCAGGATGAGGTGTCAAGTTCTTTTACTTCATTCCATGACTTGGGCTGAACAGCCTCCCATGAAAACAGCCAAAACATTCATTAAAAACTTTGACATTTATAATGCTACTAGGAAAGAGGACGCAACCAGACTTTGGCAAATGCCTATAATAAAATAAATCTGGATATTTTTATCAACCACACAGTCCCCTCCCTCACCTGTTAGCAAATGAGCAAGCGTAAGGTGAGGGCAACTGATGCTTGAAGTGACTGAGCATCTG
>PVLA01019228.1:0-12711 GCA_004027455.1 Hydrochoerus hydrochaeris
GAGGGAAGGTGGCGGGGTGGAGGGGACAGGGGGCAGAGTCTGAGCTGTGGAGGCACAGAGACCTTGGCTCTGCCCTTCCCAGTCCAGACCTGCGAACACAGCGGCTCCGACCAGGCGCCTTCGGAGCGCAGCGGCAGGAGGGACGGAGGCCTGGGACCTGGGGCCTGAGCCTGTCCACGTCTCTGATCGTGGCCCTTGACCCCTGGCCCTGACCCCGTCCCTGACCCGGACCCTGTCCCCGTGCCTAGTTGAGGGGCCCGGGACACCCATCACTCACCCGCTTAACTTCCTTGTGTCCAGGAGGTGCGGACGCAAAGGGAGCCTCTGGCGCCTAGATCCCCCTGCCCTCAGCCAGACCCCAAATCTTCAGCCCCGCCCTACACATCCTGCGGGCGCTCGCAGTGGTCTGGACCGCGATCTGGGCCACTCCCCAGGACCCCCCGCAGGACCCCCCTCAGGACCCCCCCCCCCGCAGGACCCTTGGGGCCGGCAGAACCGGATTTAGCGCCACGCCCTGCTCTGTGATTCTCGGGAACGGGAACGAAAACTCGCTTTGCGGGAGGGAAAAAGAGCAAAAAAAAAAAAAAAATCCCACCGCTGTTTCCGCCCGGTTTCGAACCGGGGACCTTTCGCGTGTTAGGCGAACGTGATAACCACTACACTACGGAAACCGCCAGCCCGGAGTTCTGTTTTCTAGCTCAACACCCGCGCCTGCGCCGCCACCGCCTCGCGCGGGGACAGCCGGGGGCGGGGAGGGGCGGGGCTTGGTAACCCGCCTGCGCCTCCAGCGCGGCCACAGCGTCTCTCGGTAGCTACTTAGGACTGGAAAAGTTACAGAACTAATGTGGAAAACCAGCGTTAATATTCATGAGGCCATAAACTAATTTTGAAACATATCTGTCATCCTTAGCTATGGTTCCCGTTATTTGATACCTTTGTAAATATGGATTAATTTTCAAATTTACATTTGTTTTAATGTTTAGTCTTGTACAACAAATAACTATAATAACAATTTATCGCCACCAGCTGCAGCTGTAGATTTTCCTGGGGGGAGGACGGCGAGAGGATAAGAAAATAAAGAAAAGAGAAGAAAGCTGGGGTCAGCGGAGTGCTCTCTCCTGCAGGACGGGAAGGCACTGCTCAACCACTGCAGCCCTTCTATTTATACACTCGGGGGAGGGTGTCAGTTCCAACCCCGCTGCCTTCCAGCTTGTTCTGGCTGGCCCGGGCCCTTTGCCCTCCTGGAGCGGGAACAGCTGGTTTCCCAGGCTTGTTTTGGGCTCTCTGTGACTTCGGGGCTGGCCTTGCCTTAGCCCCGCACCTGTGATCAATCTCCAGCTTCAATGGCTCCTTGCAATAGTTTACTCGGGGGGATTCTTACAAAAAATAGAGCCCTATACTCCCTATAACAGAAGTAAATTAATAAATAGTAAATTAACATTTTATTAGCAGGAAAACAAAGAGGTAAAAGTTATTTCTAAAAACAACTGAACATAAAGAATATTATAATAGAAGCTATACTGTGGAAAACAGATTCAAAAATGCAATTTTTTTCAATAAATGCAATAACTAGAGATTGAACCCAGGGTCTTTGCACAGAGCTACATCCTCATCCCTTTAATTTGTTTATTTTGGGAAGAGAGTCTTGCTAAGTCACTAATTATCCAGGATGGGCTGGACTTTGAGATCCTCCTGCTTCAGCCTTGCAGTACTGGACTGACAGGCGCCTCCCACGATGCCCAGTTTAATTGTGCATATTTTTCTATGTATGCTGATTGAGTCCAGTTTTTCCCTACTTATAATATGTTGGGTATATTTTAAATGATCAAAATATTCAATGTTTACATGCTAATAATGCCGGGTGTGGTAGTGCAAGCCTATCATCTAGCACTCAAGAAGCTGAAGCAGCAGGATTGCTGCAAGTTCAAGGCCAGTCTGGACTATATAGTGAGACCTAATAGTCAGTTTAGTTACAAAATATTAGATATACAGCATGCTATGCTAAGGACTTGGACTCTTCCCCAGTCTTGCGGACTCAGTAGTTGCAGTCAGACCACGAGTTAACCATGATGTTTTCCAGAACTGCTTTGTTCTTTGCATTCTCAGGCCTTGCTTGTGTCATCTGTTCACCCCATCACTTTCTGCAGCCTTCAGCACACCCCACAATCACCCATGCACCTCGTGAAGGCCAAGAACACAATGCCTCGCGGTCCTGCTCCTTCTGTGACTTTGACCATACCAGAGCCCCCTGTGACTAAGATACATCTCTTCTCTGTGTTTTATTCTGTTGTCCTACCCCTGGGCAGGAGATCTGTGGCTCTAGGCCAGGGACCCAATAATGGGGCAGGGACAGGAGGGGCCTCAGTGTCAGCTTCTGAGGGAGCCACACCAAAGGCAGGGAGAGGGTCAAAGCCCAGAGTGTGTGACATATCATCCCATGCAAAGATGTCACATTTTCTGCCCAGAGAAAGTGCCAGGTGTCCCCTGGGACCCGTGCTCTCCTTCCCATGGGTGAGACAAAGCCATCTCCTGCCTGGTGGCTGGTGGAATAAGCAGTGGGGAGCTGTGGGGAGCCATCCAAATAAAGCCCACGTGGCTACCTGGCAAGTTAGGATCAGACCAGCGGCAGCCGCAATGATCTTTAAAATGTTGCTGTTAAGCTGTCTCTCCTCTCTTTACTGATTTTGCTGTCTTCTGCCCACTGTGAACTGTTCTCCTCTGCAAAGCCATCCTGCCCTGGAGCCAGCCAATCATGGACTGAAATCTTTACAAACTGTAAGCAAAATAAAACTTCCCCCCTTTAACTTTGGGTATTAGGTATTTTATCTCAGCAATGAGAAAAGTAACTAAAACAGAATTTGGTTGCAGGAGTCATTGCTCCGACTATACCTGACCATGTGGTTCAGGAGTCTTTGGGAATGGGTTGTGGGAAGAGTTTGGAAAAGTTCAGAGATGTGGGCTAAAAAAGCAGCTCTGGAGCACCTTGGATTGTTCTGCATATCCTCTGGGGAAAATGCTCTAGAGCTCTAAGGTGTGTTAAAAGAAGTGAAGAAGGAAGACCTTAGCATTGCCATATGTATGGAGAGGGAAACGGATAAACTCTAAGATGGATAATGCATAAGAGAAAGCTAGTATTTCATTTCAGTAGGCAAAGTTGAAAAAGCCAGGTTCCAGATTAGTGATTTAATAAAAAGCTATAATTTGGAAGAAAGCATACTCATTTGGAAATTTTTGCGTAACAAAAAGCAACAAAAGCTTGATTAAAAAAAATTTTATCTGGTGTAGTGAGTGTCTACACCAGATAAAAATACAGACCAGAGGGCAACAATTTCATGGGAGAAAAACACTTGAGACATAAAAACTCGAGAGGCTGAGCCTGGTTTGAGGTGCTTTGTTCTGTTGCAGCACTGCTTGAATCAAGAACAGTGTCTCTGAAGTATGTACTCTTGTCTTAGTTACTTTTCTTTCACTGCTGAGATAAAATACCTGACACCCACAATGAAAGAAGGAAAGGTTTTTTAGCTCGTAGTTTGTGGGGGTTTCAGCCTGTAATCATCTGGCTCCAAGGGGGGTAGCATGGCTAAGGGGCTATCAGAGCCGGGCGTGGAGCCAGGGTTGCTGGGATGCTACTGAAGGCCAAGCCCCAGCCCTGTTTGCAGGTGATAACTTCCTGTGACTGGCAAATGTCCAGGACTCTGAAGAGAGAAAAGTTAGAAAAGGTCCCACCGAGATTTGAACTCGGATCGCTGGATTCAGAGTCCAGAGTGCTGACCATTACACCATGGGGCCTTATAAATTGCCAGATTTTTTTAAATTCTTGCTGATCTAATCCTGCATCCCTCTTCCCCAAAATCTGATGGCCACCTGGACCCAGCTGCCACTTCCTACGTCCTTCTCACTTGGCATTGAATTCGGCACAGCACTGACTTCGGGGCCCCGTCTGTCTCTCCTTTCCCGAAGGGCTCAGGAGCCGGGGCCCTGGGGTCTGACCAGTACCTTGGGGCTCACAGCAGCCAGAAACGGCGCCCCCCACCGACGCCGGAGGATGAGGGACCCGAGGGCCTCCTCTCCCCATCTGCATCGGGCCTTCGGCTCCGGAAAACTGTCTCCCACTTGGTGGCACCGGGGGCTTTGGAGGACGCAGCTGAAATCACTTCAGTCACGGGGAGATGCTGGCGTTTACGGAAACCTAAAATAAACGTGCAAGGACCTCGGGGCTGCAGGATCCAGCAGCTCTGGGTGCGACGCAGGGACACCGCTGGGAAAGGGACCGCTCCTCGCCAATGGATACCCACGCGCGCTCACAGGCACACGCGCGTCCCGCCCACGACCTTCTCGTGGCTTCAGGTTCCCCCCGAGTTGGAATTCCCCGGCGGAGGACCCAGCGCGCGTCCCGAGGACGGCTGCGCCCCACCCCCCTTCCTCCGCGCCCGAGGACGCCCGCTGCAGACCTCAGCCAGGAAGATGGAGACGATCGAGCGATTCCAGGTGTCCGCGGGAAAGCAGTAGAGCCTCGGGCGAGGCTGGGGTCGTCCACGGGAGATTCAAGCGCCAGACCCCGGGCCGACAGGAGAAGGCGCTGCGACAGCTCCCACCCGGTCACGGGCGCGTGATTAGCGCCACCCAGAGGTGGCCCTGGGCCGAGCTTCTGCAGCGACGAGAAGGCAGAGCCCGGGCCCAGAGAGTTATAGGACGTCGGGCCGCGTGTGCCTCTCCTTCCGGGGAAAAGCGCGGTGGTCCGAGACCGAGTCGTTGTCGAGGTCCACCCCTCGGAGACCTCTGCTGCAGTCTTTAGCAAAGGCTCGGGGTCAGTGAAAAAGAGTGAAAATCACCCGAAAAGAGGCAGAGAAGGATTTGGAACCAGACACAGACCAGCTGTCTCTGGCCGGAGGCAGGTGCGCGCGCTCGTGCCGTTGGTTTGCTCTCCGCGGTGCGCCAGGCACGGGGGGACCGCAAGAGCCGGGCCTCCCCGGAGTAGGTCTATTGGGGGAGCTTGGAGAACAAGCAATACATCCGAGCGGGTGCGGGCAGGGGTGTTTAGGGTGCGGGGAGCCCAGGTCAAGGGGCCCCGGCAGAAGATCCCACCGGCGGAGTCGGTGTCCGAGCTCTGGGAGTCAGGAGAGGAGGGAATCGGTGAGAAGAGGGGGCACCAATCCGTTGGAAAGCTTCGCTCCTCTCAGGCTGCTGACCGCAGCGCGGAGCGGCGACCAGGGCAGGAGTGCGCGCGCCGGGCGCCCTTCCTCAGAGCCAGCGCTGCCCGAAAAGGCAAGGACGGACGCCAGGGCTGCAGCCCGCGCGCTCCCGGGTCGCTCCCAGCAAAGTGGCACGCCCGTTCTCCACTCACAGCACACACCGTGCCAACCTTACTTCGAAAGGAGGGTTTTAAACAGATGCACACATGCTTTCTAGGAATCAAGCAAAGGGAGGAGAAATCTGGGTTTCCTGGCCACTCATAACCGAGCGGGCATGGGGCTGAGGAACTGCGCCACTGGATCAAGTGCGTGCAAAAGTAATCGCAAAGGTCCCACCGAGATTTGAACTCGGATCGCTGGATTCAAAGTCCAGAGTGCTAACCATTACACCATGGGGCCAGTGAAAGCTTCGGCGCGATGAGTTTTTCTTGTGATAAATGTTTATCCGAGACTTTGCCCAGTGGTCACACGCTCCAGGAAGTTTTCGGTAAATCTGTGCCGCCCCCTAGAGGGGGCTTGGAAGAGCGCGGGAGTTGTGTCCGCTGCTCACCTTGCAGATCCAAGGCATCCAAAGCCCGCGCTGGGCCCAGCCTCAGGGCCGGTGTAGCTCTCCGGGCGTTTTCCTGCGCGGGTCTTCCGCTCCCGTCCAGTCCCCGGCCTCCGCGAGACACCCAGGCCGCGAAGGTCCCCCGAGGCCCCGGGTGCATCCCGCGCCCACTCGGCGGGGCTCCGTCTTCCTCGGACCGGCTCGTTCTGCGGCCCTCTGAGCTGCTCCAGCTGCAGAAACAGGAATCCCCTCAACTCTCTGTGCGGCCCACAGCTCTGGCCTCGATTTTTTGCCACCCCAAATAATGCGTTAGTGCCGTCCGGGCTCACAGACTCTGCATGGGTTTATTTAAGAATCTGCTTTGTGTCTCCAAGGATGGTGTTCGCTTCTGATCTTGTTGACGCCGAGATCTGCCAGAATGAGATGAGATATGAACAAGGGCACAATGCGAAGTGGATCCTTAGGGACAAGAAAATACCCCAAAGACGCCCTCCAGTCCTGCAGCCTTTCCCTTGGGATAAGGAACCTCTCTCTCTCTCTCTCCTCTGCAGATATGGGATTCAGTTCCCACTGCTCCCTGGTGCAGCGGGGCAGATTTTCCGCAGCTCTTCTCCAGGTAAGCAAACAGGCGGGAGCGCCTACTGGCCTGTCCATGGTTACAGCGCGGTCACAGTGCAGACGCCTCGGCTCGGCAGAGTATGGCCTCCGGCATCTTTTCTTCCCTGCCTGGAAGACAGTTCTTACAAAGACAAAACTTTTCAAAATTCCCAGTCTGGAGCTTTGTCCTCAGAGACGTGGAGCGGGCGCGGCCATAGTGAACCTGACCAGTGCTAAACTTTCAAGGTCTGAGCCCATCACCATTAATTCAATGGCGAGGCCCTCAGATGGGGCTCTGTTCCCAAAATTGACAAGAGGGCAGAGAAACAAAACTTGGTTTGAATATGAGCAGGCAGCTGGGCTGGTGGCTCACTCCTGTAATCCCAGCATTCTGGAGGCTGAGACCAGGGGATTCCCATGTGTCGAGGCCAACTGTTATAATCAGGAGTTGTGAGGAAAACAATTATAATCAGGATACAGATATTATAATATTATTTTATAATGGTCACCCAGAGTTCACACAGGAAAGTTCGGGAAATCTATCCACAACACAAAGACATAGACTGTTCAGCCAACGGCCTGAATCCCACAGCAATGTCCTGCATGATTCCAGATGAAGACCTAGAGCCCATGACAAAGCCTCCCCCAAGTCCAGCTGGAGGTCTAGAGCCCACAAGAAGGACTCACACCAGTCAGTTTTAAGGATCCGTGCTGGGAAGGCCCAAAGGTCAGTGATGGAAACTAGAAAGTCTATGCCAGCAGGGTGAAAGAACTGTGCTGGTAGGTTGAGGGTTCTACATTGGAGCCAAGAAGTCACGCCCAAAACAATGACCAGGGCTGTCCTGAAAAGCACCACAGCCATCCTCAGCGACACGGAGGCCCCGAGCTCCTCCGACGATAAGCACAGTCCAGTACATTCCGGAAGCCAGCGTGATGAGTTCATCCTGGAGATTAAATCGTGCACGTCTTCCCCACCAGATCCAGGAAGCAATGCTCGATGTGAGGACCAGAGCTTCTCCAGGAGAACCAACGGCTCAAACAGCAACACGTAGAAGAACCCAGAATGCCTCAGTGCCCTCATTCTTCTTTTCCACGTCTCAATTGATGCTGGCAACTTTCCTCAGGTGAAACAGCTATGCTCAGCACCATGCTGATGTAATCCAGCTGGTGTTAAGTTGACCAACAGTTTTTAATCCATAACACCAACCTTGGCTATGATATTCATAAGTCATGAAGTCAAATGTAAAATGGCATAAAATAAAGTAAAATTCCAATAATTAATGAAGATACGGGAACTTATCTGGTTATGCTTAACATCTAGAAAGAAATTCTAGGAAGTGAATGAAAAACAGATTGTCAGTGAGATGAGCTATAATTCCTTTACAGAATTATGGAATTGTTTCTTAGTAATCATTACCCTATTTCCTTTGGTTTTTAGCTTACTAAATCAATTTCTGATCAGTAACTTCTCAGGCCGGGCACATTTTCCACCACAATACAGTGATATCCAATTCCACTACAGCTTCTGGTAACATCTAGTATTCTGAAAACATTGCTGGGATGAAAGCACCCTAATACCACCATGCTGGGGGTCAGGTTTCCACCAGGAATCTGTGGGAGACACACTCAGGCCCTAGCAGTGCGGGTCTGAAATAAGTGGCTAAAGGCATCAGTACCTCCTGTTTATAAACGGAAGCTCAAGGTCACAGTGCTGAGGGAGAAAGCAAGGCAGGCAGTGCCTGGCCTGCCAGGATCCAAACATGGCCCCAGATTCCGGTGGGGGAGAGTGGGGCCTCTTGGGGGGTGCTTAGGGTGCAGGGCTTTGTGACTAGATGGATTAATGCCACTCTGCTGGGGGACAGAGTTGGCGCCCAGCTCTTCCTGCCTCTGCCCCTCCCCAAGGACATCATGAGACCAGGCCGCCCAGACACACGGCCTACTAGGCTCGGGCTTGCGCTCAGCCTCCAGGATGCTGAGGAAGTGAAGTTCTGTCCTTGGGAGCCACCCAGGGCCCCCTGCTCTGTGACAGAAATGCCAGTGGGCCACGACACTGCTGGGGGCTTTTCAGCTTTCAGTTCCATGAAGGGCTCAGCTCCAGCAGATAGGTGGAGGGAATGGTAGGGAAACATGGTAACATTTTTAAAAATTAGAAAAACCTTGTATGATAGAAGTTGAGGAATCTAGCTATATATATGAAAATAACAAAACAACAAAACAAAGAATGTACTTACTCTTTTTTTATATCTCACGAAAATTATTATTATTATTATTGGTTTCAGGGATCAAATTCATGGCCTCAAGCTTGCCAGGCAGATGCTGAATCGCTGAGCTATCTCTTCAACCCAAACTTTATTGTTCTTTACAAATGAACTACCTATCGTACTTTAAAGTTTAAAGAGGTACGTACAAGTACAGATGTCAGACACTGTAAAATGAACTAATTTACTCTCATTGTTTGATCTAAAACAGAGAAAAGTCATTAGTATTCACATCCTTAACGTTTGAGACTTTTGCCTCAGTATGGAGGTCTCTGAGAGTCTGACACTGTGACTTGTGGTTTTCTCAAGGTGTCAGTGTGAACACACACTGGGGATTTGCAACTATTCCCTCAGCTCATCCAGAAGCCTGAGCTGCCGTCCAGCCTCTAACAGTGAGTTGGTGAACATTTTTCATCTGAAGAATCAAATACAACAGCAGCATAAAAGATCCACAAACTTAGGCTATATTTTCTACAAATGTCAAGGATTTATTTTACCCAGAAATTATATAAGGGGTTTTGAAAGGTCTTTATCTCATTTTTTAAAAAATTAAAGGAAAATAAACAGTAACAGATGATGCTATAATTTTCAACATGTTGGTATAAGATATATTTTGAATAAAATCAAAGAGATTAGGCAATACAAAGAAACTAAAGAATTACAAAGCATGGTTTTGAGGAAATGTCTGTGTTCTAGGGTCCTTTGAGAGAATATTCTGTGAGGGTTGTTCCCCTACCTGAGAACTCTCACGGATTCTCTGTGCAACAACAGGAAGAATGCAGGACAAATGTAAGCAGCATCAAAAACAGATTTATCTGCTTTATAATTTTTTAAAGAACATCTTGAACTCTTTTTCTGTGTGAAAATAGAATTGGAGAAACACACGTGTGTGAAAGGGTCTCCTCAGCTGCGCAGCCAGCACTGGCTCTGCACGGTCCATGCTGACCGTGGGCCTAGGCTTGGGAGACACAGGGCGGTGCTTTCCTTTTTCTCTTTTGGAGAAAGAGAAAGTCCCAGTTCTTAGGGGAAGCAAGGGCGTCTTGGTGATGTTCTTCGGACCTCAGTGAGCTAACAGAGTGACGGCAAGTCTCAGGTGGGGCGCAGCATCCTGCATCTCTCTTTTATCAATGCGTTTCTTAGATCGAGGGCTGGTGACTGGTCTGTCCCATGTGCGTGTGAGATTCTGCATGTACTTGCAGTGGGAAAGGAGAGATCAGCAGAATCTTCCCCAGAACTCACAGATGCTACCTTCAGACTTACTGCTGTTTTCCTCTCTATTCAAATCAGTGTTTTGTTTTATTTTATTTTATTTGTCTTTTCGAGACAGGGTTTCACTGTATAGCTCAGGCTGGACTCAAACTCACTTTGCATACTAGCCTGGCTTCAGACTCACAGTGATTCTCCTGACTTAGCTTTCCAAGTGCAGGGATTACATGTGTATGTGAGGACACCTGGCCAGTGTTCATTTTTTTGCTGCAAAGGAGAGAGATGAATTCTGTCTTCCAAATTAAAATTGCAAGCATCAGTGGAACTGATAAATTTCTCTAATTTTTGAGAGTAGTTTTTTTTATTTTCACTTCTGTTCCCTTTATACTTTGATGTAGTATTAGATTTACTTCTGTTGGCTTTTCATTTCTCTCTTTTTTTTTCTTATTTGTACATCCCTATGCTTCCCCCCCCCCCCGATTTAGATTCTAAAAATTACTCTTTCATTTTGGTAAACTGTCCTGTTGAATCAGCTTTGTTGATACATTGATTTTGTCTTTGTTCCATCAATGGACAGACATTTTTTTTCTTCATTTTTTGGTATGTGCATGTTTAGTACTAAGTCTACATATCTGATTGCTTCCAGTTCAAAAGACTGCCCCTCCAAATTACTGGCTTCAAAGTCACCCAAGGTGTCACATTGGCTTAGATTCTTAAAACGTTCCTTTATGTGGCAGTGGAGCGATGCAGTTCTGGGTAAGACAGCAGCAGTAGACCCCACTCCACCCGAATCAAAATCAGAGCCCACTGTCTTGAGGAGTCAAAAGTGTTTGTTCTTCTATTTGGGTGATTCTCCTTGTCCTGGGAGGTCAGTTTCTTGAAAGGGAGCTTGCCTGAGCAGTGTCTTCTGTTGTGAATTAAGTTCTTCTTTCAGTGCATATAGCTGACATGTGAGGTACAAACATGCTTCTTAGCTGTAGGATGATATCTCAGGCTTCTCTCACTTTGGATTTCTCATTTTCCAAACTCAAAACTAACATTCTGTTGTTGTCTTGGTAATTTTTTAGCAGTGTACAAGTGTTGGTAATTACTTGGCGTGATGCAGGTATAAAGGACCTACGTTTCCCAGGCTCTGCCAAGTTTTTATTTCTTTTCTCTTTCATTTGCTTCTTTATGTCTTCAGGACTATCTCAAAAGGATCTTTCCTGGCACCTTTCCTTGGCCATCTTCTGCGCTGGCCAGTACCTCTGTGGCTGTCACCCTCTTCCTCACATCCTGAGCCCCTACAAAGCTGTGAGGCCTCAGCAGAGCCCTGAGCTCCAGGCCAGCTGCGCCCTCTTGCATAGCCCACTCCTACTATGGCTTCATTCAACTTTCAAGAATATGCCTCTTTTCTTTTCTTTCTTCCTTCCTTCTTTCTATTTGAGACAGGGTCTTGCTATGCAGTACAGGTTGGCCTTGAACTCACTTTGTAGCCCAGGCTGGCCTTGAGCTCACAGTGATCCTCCTGTCTCAGCCTGTAAAGTGCTGGGATTACAGGAGTCAGCCACCTCACCTGGTTTAAGAGGATGCTTCTTCTTTCAATGGCTATGTGCACATCTGAAAGGAGGAACTGAAAGGTAACTGGATCCCTATTGGTGGACGGGACCTGCTCCCCATTGTCTTAAACAAAATCCTCTAGAGCTTTTTCTTCTGTTTCTTCAGGTACAATATCCACTGCGGCCTAGTCTTTCTAATAATGTCTACTAAAAAATTTCAGGACCTTAGGTGGCTTTAAAAGTGAGATATTATAATTGACAAGATACACAGTGTGCCAAGTCAGGTGAGGGCGGGATCCTGCTCCCGTGGTTACCCTGCAGATACAGAACTGCTTCGAATGTGATATGATGGGTTAAACTTTTTCACCTGCACATGGAGATTTCTGCATTTTAAATCTGTTGGGGTTGCTATCCAAAATGCACTAAGAGGTCTATGGGTGACAGAAAGTTCTTGTCACTTTAGAGGCTGGGCGGGAGGCGCAGGAGTCCGCTGAGCCATGGCTGTCTGCCGGAGAGCGAGTCTTGTTCCCCTTCACTCAGCTTTGTTGAGATCCCTACCATTCATGACGGGAAGCCACCAAAGACTGCGTAATCCCGCCGCACTGGGGCTCAGGTTTCAGCACAGGAGACTGGGGACACACAAGCATGAAGTCCCTAAAACGTCCCCGCCCGACTGCTCAAGCTCCCGTAAACGCAGAGCCCCCTAAGGACAGTACAGCCCAGCCCCTCCTGGTGCGATCCCCTCCCGCCGCGCCATTCTAACCTCTGGTCTGAGACGCATTTGCTCCGCTCCCTGGGGCTGCCGCTATCCCCCGCACCCCTAGCAGCAACTGTATTTGCTCCCTGTGGGGTTTTCATTACGCCGTTGCACAGAACCGATTATCTTGGTGAGCATTTATCACAGGTTTTGGCCTTTTAAAAGAACTACATAAAGTGCCAGTTCTCTTTGGAAAGTGTAGTGGCTCTGAAAAGAACCTTTGGGGGTTGGGGAGGGGGTAGCGCGGCGACCGCGCGCGCTCACTTGGAGCTCGTGTACTTGGTGACCGCCTTGGTGCCCTCCGACACCGCGTGCTTGGCCAGCTCCCCGGGCAGCAGCAGACGCACGGCCGTCTGGATCTCCCGAGACGTGATGGTCGAGCGCTTGTTATAGTGCGCCAGGCGCGACGCCTCGCCGGCGATGCGCTCGAAGATGTCGTTCACGAACGAGTTCATGATGCCCATGGCCTTGGACGAGATGCCCGTGTCCGGGTGCACCTGCTTCAGCACCTTGTACACGTACACCGAGTAGCTCTCCTTGCGGCTGCGCTTGCGCTTCTTGCCGTCCTTCTTCTGCGCCTTGGTCACCGCCTTCTTCGACCCCTTCTTCGGGGCCG
>PVLA01019229.1:0-12712 GCA_004027455.1 Hydrochoerus hydrochaeris
ATGGGAACAAAGAGGGTTTCTGTTTTTGTTTCAGCATTTCTATTGTTGTTTTTCTTGCCAATTTCATTCATTTTTGTGTTATCATTTGATTCTGTTTGTCACTCTTGATTTATACACTTAGGTGTCTGGCTTTCTTTGTATTCTGTGCATTTTCAAATGGGATTCACTATAAAGCAATATCATTTTAATGATTCAGTCCGTCACTATGTTTAGTTCACATGGCTCATCATCACTGAGGTGCATTATACAGCCTCCCTGAAATATTCCTAAACCCTTGTGTGATATTTCACCACTTTCTCATATTTGCTTCTCTTCATGGTGTTATTACCTCATATTTTCCAATTTTCTTTGCACATAGTAAAATGAATTTCTGATTAAAATACATACATAACTTTGCAAGTTATATCACTACCCTAAATTTCAAATCACATATAGTGAATAATTTGCAGTATCTTGTTGGAAAACTTTCTCACATCAAGTGCATCTGAGGAAGCAATCTTTCTCCCTTTCCTACCAGTGTTCAGTATACCATGAAACTGCAGGCACTCGAGTGTGTTTTCTGAATGTCTATTTCTCTGTGTTTATTCACTATGTCTGTGTGAGTGAACAGATGGATGGTTGGATGGATGGACATATTGATGGATGGACTGATGGATGGATACATCCATATATATGTACATATATATATATATTATACTTCACCTGAGTGCATTTTATATCTAACATGTGCAAAATTATGTCTTGTGAAGTCCAAGATTTAGATTTCTTACTGTCTCCAAACATATAGCACTTTTGGTTTTGTAATTACTTGAGTAATGATCCCAGATTAGCACAATTTTTCCCATTATGTCCCCCAAACAGCAGCTTACAACTTGAGCAGAGTGAAAGTATCATGCAATTGAGTTATTGTGTCCTCATGTGCTCTGTCCCACAGGAGAAACCAGTGGTGACATCACATTGCTGACATTCACCATAATCACACTATTGCAGTAGAAAATTGCTTATATGATAAATTTCAGGAATCTTAACTTCAAGGAAATCAAACTATAACCTAATATTGAAACCAGGTCATATTTTCCCTGGTGTTGACATTTCTTAGCAAAAATTTCAACATTTTAAAATATAGTTTCTAAGACATTATTTTAATTAGGTGACAAATAACTCCATTCATTTTGAAATTTTCAACATGTGGAGTGTATTTTCAGGGGCATTTTTTCTTTTTTCAGAAAATAAATCATCACATCATTATGTTAACTAGAAAGTAATTGAGGAATATTCTGCTTGGACCATCTCCTATGGGTTTTCTTCTCAATGGGGTAAATGAATGAAAACAATCAAAATAAACAATTCATCATTTAGTTAAATTCAAATATGCTCTTCCACAATAAGAGAAATATTTAGATCATTTAGAGTTGATTGTAGAGAGCTAAAATGTTAAGATCAACTTATTTTTGTATTATGCATTCCACTTTTAAGCACACTGCATAATCCCTTTTAATTATTGCTTATTGATTAGGTGAATAGACTATATTGATCAATCTCTGATTTATGCAAATGTCCCTACAAATACATAAAATTAACATTTTCTAATACGGAAACAAAATAGAAGAGAGCCATTTTATATTTAAGAAAATAAATAAGGATAATCTAAATAAAGTCTATTCTTTTGTTTTCTAAATGGAAGGAGATATTTAATTATGAACAGTCAGGAATCTACAAAAAGAAAGCAATAATACATTCAACATGTTATCTCTCTGGAAGGAAACATATTACTATAAAATTAAAGACAATAAATACTACTTTACTAACTATATAACCTAGCACCTGATTTATAGATTACTGTACACTTCTAAACATCCTCTGGTAAATATTTTTTCAAAAACTGATATATATTATGCATTGTGTTTGACTTATTTCATTGTTTAGGGTGAAGTTGGGGTGTATAACTTGTGAAATGAAGCACTGGTCTGACCGAAAGCAGTGTAAAACACTGAGCCTTGTGTGCATGATGAGATATATAGGCTTAAATCTTGTCTTTCATATTTATTAGTTGTGCAAGTAGCTACAAAGTTGAAATGAGTCAGGTGCAAGATGGTCCAATTCTATAGCAAAGTTTCCATGGCTGTAACATTTTTCCTCCACCTTTGCAAACTTAGTACTAAAATGGCAAACCCCCAAAATATTGGATGTTTTCTACCTGTTTGAATGGTGTTTGAGCATGTGGTTTTTCATGGATTTTAAGAGTTGTTCCTAGGTTATTAAATTCTTCAAAAATTAGAGTCATTGTGTCATTTATATGTGAGTCTTTTCAATATGTGCTTATAATGATTTGACCAAATTTTTGTTATCATTCAGTTGAAATGTTAGTCTCAAGAGAAATGTAGTGCAATTGCTCAACATCATAGTTTTTATTATTTAGTTTATATAAAGAATAACAAAGCTCACTGTCATATACCAAAATGGATTATTGGTAATGTCTGCATTTTTGATGTCCACATATCACACAATTAACAATATTTTCTTTTTATTAAAGAATAATTCAGAAATATGGAAAACTGATAAGAACATAATCATACTGAAAGTATTGCATGTAAAAATGTTTGGATTTAATTTAATTAGGATAATATTTGTAAAGACTCACAAAATATGTATTTTATGTGACTAAAAGGTTATTACCACAGAATTGAGTTTCTAGTCACATTTTAAATAATTTTACAATATTATTAACTTTGTGATTCAATATATAATAAATTTAGATGAAATATGTGATGATATCACTTAGAGTATATGGTCATTATACATTTTTACCCCAAACTGACATATTAAATTAAATTATGTCATACATTTAATTAGTTCATCTGTCATTACATTATTGTGTTTCCTTTTTATTCAAATTAATTGCTACATTAAAGATGAATAAAATTGGAGAGAAAGACCAACATGACTTATGGATCATGAACATGATATGAATCTTGGTCACGTGCACACACTTTTTGATTCCATGTTTCATAGTACTTGAACCAGATATATTATTGAACTGATGGTATGGAGCTCTGCATTTTCTTGTCATGTCTCATCAAAACAAAAATAGATGGATTTCATCACATTCATCAAAATTGTACTTTATCGCTTTGCTTCTATGTCACCTCATCTATATAAACATCGTTTAGAAAAGTAGTCAAACCTCTTAAAGTAAGATTACCACTTGATAACAAAACTCACTTACCTGTACAAAGAAATAAATACACATCTATGGGCACATAAATCACATTAATGTGACCATATTTTCACCACCCATGCTAAGCAATAGTTTTAGAATATATGCTTTCTTACCTTAAAGCAATGTATTATAATGATTAAGCTAAACTTTCCTTCATCTCAGCTCTCCTTTTCTCTTTTCCTCCATCCAATTTAACAGAACCAGTACTGATATAGAATTTTATCATTTTCCCTATAGTGTGAAATATATTTGCTATAATATGATAGGATAAATGTATACATATATGCATATATGCAAATGATGTTAAGTGATTTTAATATTTAAATAGGTGAAAATTTATTGACATATTTAAATAGCTTTTTAAAAATCCCATATAACAATAAGACGTTTCAGATTTAATTACCATGATTGCTAAACACTTATTTCAAGCATTGAAACAAGGTGAGAATTTGTTTTTGAATCAATCATCTTCCACAAAATATATATGCTTTACAACAGGAGAGGAAACCCTGACATTCCATTGTGGTGAGTTCAAACACTGATTGAAGTGAATTTACAGAACTCAACTGTATGCACTCATGCCAAAGACTTGCACCTTTGTCTCATTGTACATATCACTTCATGTCATGCATATACATCTGATATCAAATATGAATGTGTGACTACAAGCAAATAGTTTTGTTAATGAATTATTAAATAAAGAATGCAAATCAAATAGGGAAGCACAAGAAACAAAAACATATTGAGCCATTTTCTAAAAATTAAATGGCATTATGCATTCCTATGATTTGAATGCAACCCTCCAGATTTCATGTGCTAGAAATTGACTCAATAAATATATGTGTTGATTTTACTTGCAATTTTTCAATTTAAAAAAATTAGGGTGAGATGAGGTCATGGGGATTTAGTCCCGAGATGACTAGGACTATGTTTAGTTGGCATGTTTGTGGTACATAGTGACTGCATTCGTTTGGGAGAATTGTCATATATATGTTGTAACTTGACCATTTTTATTCCCCTTTATCTACCACACTCCCTTCTCCCCTTTCCTCTGTTCCCCTTCCACATCTCACAAGAGTTGATCATTGTGTTTCCTACCAATTATCCTTTATTATATTCTCTAAATTATTTACATCTTAGCTTTTCATATAAAAGAAATGGTGCAATCTTTAGACATTAACTTTCTGTGTCTCACTTCACTTAAGGTTATGTTCTCAATATCATTCATTTTCCTACAAATAACATGAATTTATTCTTTTGGATGGCAGAGTAATATTCTATTTGGTGTGTATTCTGGGTTTTATGCATATATACATTGAGGAGTTTCTAGGCTGTTTTCATTGTTTAACTATTATGAAGTCTGATTCTGTCAACATGGATATGCACTTATCACTAGAGTATGATGACCTTAATTCTTTTAGGAAAATACTCAGGACAGCCATCACTGTACCACATGCAGTTTTCATATTAATTATTTAAAAAGTCTCCATAGCAAGTTTGATGGTGGTTTTACTAATTTTCATGTTCACAAGCAATACAGAAGAGTTTCTTTTCCACATACACTCACCAGCATCATTTTCTTTTTATGTTCTTACTAATAGCCATTCTTACTGAGGTAAGTTTGTGTCTGAGAGGTTTTATTTTTTGTTGTTGTTGTTGTTTTAATTTGCCTCCCCTTAATGACTTCCTATGATGATTTTTTAATTTACTTACTGGTCATTTGAAATTCTGTTTTTAAGAAATATGTCTACTTTCACTGATCCATTTTTGATTGAAGCATTTATTTTTCTGTGTCTCAACTCTTTTTGTATTATTTATGTATCACAGAGAGGAATGTACTTCAGAGGAATCACTGACAAAGCATTTTTCCCATTTTGTCTGTGGGAATTTGGTTGATCATTTTTCACTCAGGAAACATGAAGTTGTAGTGGTATACCATTTCATCCAGAAGTGGCATTATGGGAGAGGTACACCAAGTTTTGAATCATCAAGTTTTGTGCATAATATAAAGAACTAACCCTCTTATGCTTGACAATGTAAGGCAAAATAAGTTAGACATTGCTGGCAACAGTTCAGTGGTTGTCATAAAGACAAGCATGGAAGTGATACCTTGCTCAGAAATTCCACCCCTAGATGTATAATCACACACTTTAGGAAACACAGTGCAAAAGTACAGGCACCTATTATACCATTCATAACAGAGCAAGCACCAATAGCCTACACTTCATTCTGCATTAGCAGCTTCTTATCTTGTGAATGTCCCTTAATCAACTATGCGAATAACATACACAGCCAAGAAATAAATATAAAGGTATAGTGCATATTTATTTGACTCACATTATTGTTCATTTTTCACCTTTTTTTTGATACAGTGAATCGAACTCAAACCCTCACTTTTGTCAGGCAGGTGCTGTGTCACTGAGTTACATCCCTGGTCCTTCATTATTTTCACACTACTATGAACCATAATCTTTTGAAAACTTTCAAGTGGGTTGTGTGAGATTTCAACATAAAGAACATCACTTCAGTGACTGTGCTGCTGCTCAAGGGCTTCACAGACAACATTGAACTGCAGACCATTCTCTTTCTCTTGTCTGACAGTTTATCTTTCAGGCCCATTGGAAATATAGCACTGAGGATTCCAAGATACATAACTTAGCACAATATTTTCTCAGCATGTTGTGTCCTGTGGAAGCCTGATCAGATATCACTCCAAAAATGTTAGTAGGCTTTAAAACCCAAAATGCAATTATCTCATTCCATGGATGTGTGACATAGTCATTTTTGATGCTACTTTTGGGATCCCAGAAGACTTTCTCTTGGTAGCAAAGGCTTTTGACTGCTACAGGGCTATCTATATCCAACCCCTGTATTCACTGGGCCTGACACCCAGGGTCCACTTCTTGCCTTGGGGGGATTCTTTGTGCTATTGAACACACAGTGGCCTCTCTCAGGTTATTCATCTTTGCATCCAGTGAAACCAGGCATATTTTTTGTGATAGCTGCCCTATCCTGACTACTTCCTGCTCTGACACTCACATTAATGATCTTATACTCATCCTCTTTGGGAGCTGCATTGATGTGGTCACTATCCACTGTCCTCTTTTGCTGTGCCTTCATACTGTGGGCAACTCTAAGGATGCATCTGCTGAAGAGATGGTAAATGTCTTCATGACGGGTGGCTCCCACCTTCTTGGAGTGTCCATTTATCATGGGATGATCCTCTTCATGTATGTGAGACCAGGTTCCTACCACACATTGAAGTGGGGATGGTGATGCTCACATTCCACACTATTGTCATTCCCATGCTGAATCCCACCATACGGAGTCTGAGGACCAAAGCTATGAAAAAGATTTTGAGGAAAATTTTGTGCAAGCATAAAATTAGTTTTTAATACTAATCATAAAATTTTAGCAATCTGAGTGATTTCCAGTGTGTCTAACTTGACTGAATTCTGATTGGGATTTTTTTTTGAGCAAGTTTTATTTAAAGAGAATAAAACAAAAGAGGACAGATCTAAGCAGATCAGAACAGAACAATATAAGCAACACAGCACTTCACAACAAGACAATTGGATATTAACAGTAGCTACCATAATGTCTCTTTGAAATACTTGAGCTTAGCTTTACACACAATAATGTCAAACATAACAAAATAGAATAAAACCACTCAAGAGAATGAAAGTATTGCAAGGCATTCTGAACCAAATAACCAAAGTTGGACAATGGCTACTATATTATCTCATTTCCATAAAAAAATTGTTTTTACTATTATACATATTAAAATACAACAAGACACAACGTGATAGAACCAATGGTAATAGAAAAACAAGAGCATGGTAGGACTTCAGAGCAAGATGATATTAAATCAACAATGGCTGCCATATTGTCTTTTCTTCAAAGTAACTATTCATGCCATCATATATATTAAGATCAAACAAACCAGAATGAAATCATTCCAACCAATGAATGAAAACATAAGACTTCCAAGCAATATAATGATGAACCATGATTACCATAAAATCTTCTGTACACTTACCATTTCTTACCACTAAGGGGACTATACAGTATTTATACATGTGAGTTTGATTTATTTCACCTATGAGTATGGTCTCAAGTGGCATCCATTTATTTATAAATATGTCAATGTGATCATCCATTGTATAAAAGTACCACAATTTTTTTATCCATTCCTCAGCTGATGGGCACTTAGGTTGTTTCCAAGATCTAGCTATTACAAATTTTGCTGCTATAAACATGGGTGCACATATATCACTGTGGTAAGATATTTTCAGTTCTGCTGTGAATATGCCTAAGAGTGGAATAGCTGGGTCAAATGGGACCTCCAACCCCAGCTTTTTGAGGAATCTCAAGATTGAACTCCACAGTGGTTGCACCAGTCTACACTCCCACCAACAGTGTAAAAGTGTTACATTTTCTCCACAGCCCGTCCAGCATTTGTTGTTGGTAGTTTTGTTGATCCTGACCATTCTTTCTGGAGTGAGATGGAATCTCAGTATGGTTTTAATTTGCATTTCTCTAGTGACAAATGATGAAGAACATTTTTTCATGTATTTATTTGCCATTCGGATTTCTTCATCTGAGAACTGTGTGATCTCAGATGCCCATTTTTGGATTGGGTGTTTGAATTTTGGGGGTCTGATTTTTTTAAACTCTTTGTAAGTTGTAGACAGAAGTCTTTGGTCTGAGGGACAGTTTACTAAGATTTTTTCCCAGTTTCTAGGATTTTTTTCACTCTGCTGGAGATTGCTTTGGACATGCAGAAAATCTTTAATAAGACCTGATCCCAGTTATTGATTCTGGGAAGTATTTCCCATGCAGTTTGGTTCTTGTTCATGAATTCTCTACCAACCCCTATGTCTTCAAGATTTTTACCTAGTTTTTCTTGCAGCAGATTTAGTGTTTCTGTTTTAATATTTAAATCTTTGATACATTTAGATTTTAGTTTAGTACATGGTGATAGGCATGGGTCTAGTTTTAGTTTTCAGCATATGGAAATCCAGTTTTTCCAGCACTATTTATTAAAGAGACTATTGTTCTTTCAGTGAACATGCTTGGCCCCTTTATCAAAGATAAGGTGGTTGAATGTGTTCATAGTTGTATCTTCTAGTCTATTTCATTGATATTCAGTTCTGATTTTTTTCCTTGCATCTTCTAGTCTATTCCATTGTTCTTCAGGTCTGTTTTTATTCCAATACCATGTTGATTTTGTTACAGTAGCTTTGTAGTATAACTTCTAGTCAGGCATTGGGATGTTTTAATTTAGTTCATTATTTCCTTTTTGTTCTTTTGTCCATGATTTTAATTTAATTTTGTTAGTACATGTTTGGAGTCCATAGTGCTAACATTCATTTTAGGGAATAGATTCATGTAATAAACACATCTTTCTTTATCCTTGTTTTTGCCCTTCCCCTTTTCACCTATCTTATCTTAAATTTATACACATATTTAAATTTAATATAGAGGGAAAATAAAATGTGACTTCTTGGACTGGGGCTTTAGGTCAGCAGTGCAAATGTCTGCTTGGTAAATGTGAAGTCATGATTTTTTTGTTGTAGTTGGTATCAAACTCAGGACCTCAGCCTTGCCAGACAGGCACTGTGCCATTGAGCTATATCCCCAGCTAAAATGTGACTTTTAGTGTTATTAATTCCTCAAGTTAAATTGGTTCTTCAGGTGTAGTCATGGATTTTTCTCTTCTTATCAGTGAGTATTCTGACATTACAGCCAGGCCAAGGCCAGTGGCCTCTTGCCAGGCCTGTGCCTGTGTTCGCAGCTGGTGCTGCAGTAGGACTATAGAGCAGGACTGTCCTCCAGGTTGCATGTGGGCCGCTCAGCTGGGCATGTGGCTCAGAGGACAGGTATAGTCACTGCTAAGAACAGGAGTAGAACCTGAGGAGAAGGAGGCCCTTTAGCCCATGCATTTCTACATCAAAACAGAAGGTACTCTGGATTCCAAATCCACCCATGGAAATCTAGGGCCTCAGCCTCATGATGCCATAGGCTCCTCCTGGCTGAGCCCTGTATCATCCTGAGGTGAGAAACCATAGAGCCCTGCAGCACCTCAAGGGAGTGGAAACCAGGGCTCTAGGCCAACAACCTCCAGGGAGGAGGAGGTGCTTTGGGGTTACACAGAAGCATGTAGGTGTCAGTGTGTATTTCAGTGGAAAAACATGCACAGCTCAGCAACAGATGTGAGAGGGACAGCAGGTCCGGGTGTTCATGGTGATGATCATGTGATTTGGATGCCAGTTCAGTGGACTTTCTCACACTTCTGCACTTGGTTTTGAAAGAATACTACTTGAACCACAGATTTTTTTTGAAGGTATTTCTTTCTGAATATTAGATTTCTGCACTGTTGAGAGTGTTTACCATTTAATAAAGCTTTATCTGATCTATAGATGAACATATCTTCTTAAAGATTTGCATGTTAATGTTGTCTAAGGAACAAATATATTCACTACACACCTAGAAGTTTTAATTTAAAATGCTTATGCTTTATGAAATGAAAATCAGCATTTTAGACAGTTTGTTATTCGAATAAATAGAACTGTGAGATTAATTTCATAGTAATATGCATAATATAGTATTACCTAGTAATATGCATATAAATATTTAAAAGAGATTTTCTTATATAAAATATTTCTATTGATAGAGATGCAGAATGGAGTGGTTCTTTTGCCATTCTGAAATTTAGATCTCATTTGGTATTTTAGTGTGTATTCCCCTAATTTTGTGTCTATGTCTTCTGTTATATACACTGTAATAGTTGGCAGAAATTTATATTGCAGGCCACTTCATGTTTAGCAACCTATTTATCATGTTAATGTATAAGTTTCCTTAAAATTTAAATTGCTGATTTTGTTGTGTCATGCCACTGCTTTTGATATGGTTTGTGAAAGGAGATAAACAGTAATGCTTAGAACATTTTGTTGAAGAGTGTCGTGCTGTGTAATTTCAATACCAAACTAAGAAATGGCTGATTAATGGTGTAGCTTATTCTGGCCGTAGTGCTATGCTTTAAATTTAAATGAGACTTTTCTTTAAAAATTTTTGTTTAAATCTGTGCTTTTTATAAGGAATAACAAAATAAAAAATAATAGCAATTAAAATACTGTATTAGCAATTAAATACTGTATTCATTCTGTTGTATTAGGGTACAGTGAATTTGTTTCACCCTTGGTTATGTTAGAAGCTTAGATACTGTATAAAGTGAGTCCTAGCTAGGATTAACTTTCAGTGAATCATCATCCTCAGTTAACCCTTACTGAACTACTCACCTCTTTAGGTACATTCTTTTTTCAAATGAGCATGCCCATCAGGATACATATATTTCATTTCTGTTATCCACAAGAAGCAGTACAATATATTGTGTTAGAAAAACACAGGCCTCACAATTGGAAGATCTGAACTGTAGCTCTGCTGCCTCCTACCATCAAGTGAGGGTCTCAGGGCCTCCAAGCTCCAGTTTCTCCACTTATAAAAGGGGAATCTCCCTGACTCACTAAGGTTCTGTAACCAGTGATAAGGTACCTATGGCAAACACCTTGCTTATCATACAGTGAATAAATGCAGCTTCCTGGTCTGTGAAGCAGTGATTTTCAGACTGTGCATCAGGCCTCAACCCAGATTCCCAAATCAGAAGCTCTTGGGCTTGGCACCGGGAATCTGAACTCAAGCTCTGTGACAGATCTGATGCATCCTGGATTTGGAGAACTACTTCAGAGTGGATTCGTGGAGAAAGATTGCCTGATTCAAATTTTCTAAGGATGTAAGACAGTCTATTTTTATTCATGAGCTATAAAAACCCTGCTTATTGCTTATAATCTGAGAGATTAAATGTTACACGGTGTTTTGAAAATATAGATATCTTGAATAATATATTTACTTGCATGTAAAAAAAATCACGTTTTACCAGAAAAGATTCACATTGTGCTATGTTCCCAGCCCTTTGTTTATTTTAAAATTTAGACCATCTCTCCAAGTCACTAAATTGTACAGTCATAGCTTAAATGTATGATCTTACTGCTTCAGCCTCCCAAAGTGCTGGGATTCCAAGTATGTGCCAACATAGCCATTACCAAGCTTTTTTAAAAATCAAATTTTTTCTGTCTCTAATGAGACAGAATAGGGATGGTGCTAAAATGATACATAATTTACATCCATGGTAACCATTTGATGAAGTATTGGAATTGTTTTTACCTCTACTTAGGGCAATTACACTGACTGCTCTTCCTTCAAAATCTATAACTTCACCCTGATCATGAGGCAAACTTCAGACAGAGTCCATAAGGGGAATGTCCTACATCATGCTTGGAGGTGTGCTTCAAAACCATCAGTCAGAGAAAACAAAGAAAGTCAAAGAAACTGCACCCCAGACAGGGAGCTTACAGGGAGGTGCAGAGTCAGTATAGCACGCAGTATTGGATGGGATCCAGGAACAGCAAAAGCTCATTAGGTGGAAATTAAAGCCTGGTAGCCTCGGGCTTTAGTTATTAATGCACCAACATTTATTCATTCATTGTGACAAATGTAGTACAAGTGTGTAGCATATTAATAACGAGAAACTGGAAGAGGATATAGTGGGAATCTTTTCCTTTTGTTCTATAAATCCAAGCATTTTTAAAAGAATATTTTTAAAAGTTCATTGCTGTAGGAGAAATTTTAGAAGAAAGCCTTCCAGAATGAGGTTAGTACAGTGCTTTACCACTAAGTAGTACTTATCCATAAATGTAGATAGGATGGAAAACATCCTCATTTTGTGATACACAAAAACATGCATTTATTTCTGGCTGAATACACATAGTCCACTGGCCCTATCACAGTCCCTCTCTCATATGTTTTTAAGGGGAAGACAACTGGGGGTTTGAACTCAGGGCCAATGTACTGAGTTATATCTCTGGTCCTTTATTATTTTGAGACAGTCTAACTAAGTCATTAAATCTTTCAGGCTGGCTTGAACATTCGATCATCCTGCCTCATGCTTTCAGAGCTTTACGATTAAGGGCATGTGCCACCACATCCAGGCTCACCACTGCTTAATTCTGAATATTGTAATAATCTATTTGTCCACACTAGTGTAACTTTTCACACTTACTGAAAATTGATTTTTTATTGTTTGTATTAATTGATTTAAGCATTGATGTGGGATGTTAAGTATATGAAACTAAAATAAGACTCATCAGGTAATACTGATTTTATTTAAATTGTTACACTTTTTTGCTTTTTTTCTCTTTAAATAAAATTTTAAAATGTGTAATTGCTATTGTAAAAAAGAGAGGAAACAGGAAGTGCTATAAAATATATAACTGCATGTATATTTATTTTAAATTTTTATTTAAAGAGAAAAAAACAGAAAAAAGGTATAAATATTATAGAATTTCCAAAAAAATGGATAAACAGTAAGAGATCACTGGTTGATAAGCAACATATTGTCCTTTTAGAAAGAGTTGTTCAAGTTACAAAATTAAA
>PVLA01019230.1:0-12709 GCA_004027455.1 Hydrochoerus hydrochaeris
TGGCAGGGCCCACCCTCGGTGGAGGTTAAGGGCAGCTTTGCGCTGAGGTGGTCTTGCACTGAGTTCGTGGTGCAGTGCAGGCCCTTGGTGGAGGTTAAGGGCATCCTTTCCTTATGGCCATCTTGCACTGAGTTTCCTGTGGCAGGGCTGGCCATAGGTGGAGTTTAAGTGTAGCTTACCCTTGAGGCAGGCTTGCGCTGAGTTCCTGGTGGCATAGCGGGCCCTGGTGGAAGTCAAGGGAAGCCTTGCCCTGAGATGGGCTTGGGCTGAGCTCCTGGTGGCAGGGCAGGCCCTCGGTGGAGGTTCCAGGCAGGCTACCCGTGAGGTGGGCTTGCACTGAGTTCCTGGTGACAGGGCCAGCCTTCAGTGGAGCTTCCAGGTACTTTACCCCTGAGGTGGGCTTGCACTGAGTTCCTGGTGGCATGGCAGGCCCTTGCTGGAGGTTCTGGGTAGCCTATGCCTGAGGTGGGCTTGTGTTGAGTTCCTGGTGGCAGTGTGGGCTCATTGGTGGTTGGGAGAAGCCTACCCCTCATGCGGACTTGTGCTGAGTTCCTGGTGGCAGGGCCAGCCCTCGGTGGAGGTTCCAGGTAGCTTACTCCTGAGGCGGGCTTGCACTAAGTTCCCAGTGGCAGGGCAGGCCCTTGGTGAAGTTTCTGGGTAGCCTACACCTGAGTCAGGCTTGTGCTGAGTTCAAGAATTTTTGCATCTATGTTCATTAGGGAGATTGGCCTGTAGTTCTATTTTTTAGTTGATTCTTTCTCAAGTTTTGGTACTAGAGTGATATTTGCTTCCAGGAATGACTTAAGGAGAATTGCTTCCCTTCTAATTTCATTGAAGAGTTTGAGGAGTGCTGGCATTAAGTCTTCTTTGTATTTCTTGTAGAATTCTGCAGTGAATCCATCTGGGCCTGGGCTCTTCTTTGTTGGTAGGGACTGGATTACATTTTCAATTTCTTTCATAGAAATTGGGTTATTGTGCTCATTCTGTTTTCCTAATGTGGGAACTCAGTGCAATAAATTTTCCTCTGAGGACCACTTTCATTGCATCCCACAGGTTCTGGTAAGTTGTATTTGTATTTTTGTTTATTTGTAGATATTGTTTAATTTCTTCTTTAATTTCCTCCTTGACCCACTGATTGGTCAAGAGTATATTATTTAATTTCCATGTGTTTGTGTTGTTTTTGCAGTTACTTTTATCATTAATTTCTAGTTTCATGGTACTATGATCCAACAACATGCATGAGATAATTTCAATTCTTTTGCATTTACTTAAATATGTTCTGTGGGTTAGTATATGGCCTATTTTAGAGAATGTCCCATATACTGCTGAGAAGATTGTATATCCTGATGTTGTTGGATGGAATATTCTGTATATGTCTATCAATTCCATTTGTTCACAGGTGTGATTCAGTTCTGTTATTTCTTTGCTGATTTTCTATCTAGTTGATCTATCCCTTTGTGTCAATGGTGTGTTAGGTCTCCTCTTATAATTATGTTATTGCCTATTTGATTTTGCATTTCTGTTAACACTTGCTTTGTGTAGTTGGGTGCTCTGGGATTTGGTGCATATACATTTAAGATTGTTATCTCTTCCTCTTGCAGTTTCCCCCTGATTAGTATGTAGTGACCTTCTTTATCTCTTTGGACCATTCTTGGCTTGAAGTTCACATGGTCTGCAAACAGAACAGCTACCCCCACTTTTTTTTGAGTTCCTATTGCATGGAGTATTGTTTTCCATCCTTTGACTTTCAGTCTATGAGTTTCCTTTTGGGCTAGATGGGTTTCTTGTAGACAGTATATGGTTGGATGTTGTTTCTTGATCCATTCTGCCAGTCTGTTTCTTTTAATTGGTGAATTGAGGCCATTTACATTAATGGTTATAACTGTTATATATTGTTTTATTGTTGACATGTTATCTTTCTGCTTTTGTATTTTTCCATTTCTATTCTGTTTAGTTGTCTGTCTTGTTTAGTGGTTTTTTTCCTATGTGTATCTAGAATGTCTTTCAGCATTCTTTGTAGGTTTTGTTTGGTGATCATGAAGTTCTTCAGTTGTTCTTTGTCATGGAAGTATCTTATTTCTCCATCCGTTTTGAAGAATAGTTTTTCAGGGTACATCATTCTTGGTTGGAAGTCGTTGTCTTTAAGGATCTGAAAAACTTCACTCCACGTTCTTCTTGAATTGTTTGTGTTGAAAAGTCTGCTGTGATTCTGATAGGTTTTCCTTTTTAGGTGACCTTTCTTTTCTCTCTAAGAGCTTTTAATATTCTGTTCTTATGTTGGATTTCTGGAATGGTGATTATTATATGTCTGGGTTAGTTTTGTTTTGGTTATCACTATTCAGAATTCTGTATGCCTCATTAATCCACGTGTCAGTTTCCACATTCATATTTGGGAAGTTTTCAGCTATTACTTCTGCAAATAGCCTCTTGATATCATTTGTGTTTTCCCCTTCTTTTTCTTTTATCCCTATTAATCTTATATTGTTTTTCTTTGCATCATCTTGCAGCTGTTCAGTTGTTATTTCCTGATTTCTTGCTATTGTTAGAAGATCTTTCCTTTCCTATTCACTAGCTGCAATCTTATTTTCGAGGTCTGAGATTCTATCTTCACTTTTATTGAGGCAGTTTTTGCAACTTTCATTAGAGTTTTTGATTTCCTGTATATCTCTTTGAATCTGCTTAATGCATTTTGTTTGTCTCTTAACCTGTTCATTCAGGGATTCTATCATTTTGCTTTGTTCCTCTAATTGTTTAGCTGATTTCTTTCACTACTTTTATCATTTCTTCTTTTTCCTGGGAGAATATTTCTGATTTGATTACCCTCATAGCTTCCTGTACATACTTCTTTATTTCAGTTGATATCTTTTCATACATTTCAGGTGTGCGTGTAGTATTTTCTTCTATATACATGGCTCCTATTTCTTGGGATGGGCTGGAGGTTTGAGATTGCATTTTGGTCTTTCCTATGTTTCCGTGTTTCCAACAATTTTCCAAACCTTTCCCTTGCAGCATGGCACCAGCTTGGCTCCCCCTTCGGTGTCCTGGCTCCCCTGGTTGAATGAAGGTCACTGGGTGCAGTCCACTCAAACCTGCAAAACCTCTGGAGCCCAGTCCAGTGAGCCAAGGGGACTGGGCAAGCACCCAGCCACTGGGATTGATGGTTCCAAACCCTTCTGGGTCTGTGTTGGTGATCTGAAACTCACCTTGTGGTGCATGATGCCAGCTTCCACAGTAAATCAGCTTATAAAGAGAAAAGTTTATTTGGGCTTACAGAGTTGGAGGTTTCTGTCTGTGAATTATTGCCTTCAACAGGTGTTATTTCCCCATGGCGGGAGCACACAGTGCAGTGAAACAGCTCACTTCATGGCCCAGAAGCCAAAGAAAATGAAAAGGGGGAAAGGAGAGGAATTCTCATGACCCAGGAAGAAACTGAGGAAAAAGGAAAAGAAAAAAAAAGAAGAAAAAGATGCATGGATGGAGGACTGTAGCTGGGCATGCTCCCATCGCTGTACTGGGCTTGACTTAGAGTCGAGTGACTCACAATTGAGCTGAGGTCACAGCCCTGGTGAGAGCAGGGGTTGGTGAGCCAGAGACCCTTGGTAGGAGGAGGCGCTGCAACAGGGAGTGGAACCAGCGAACTGAGCTGCATGAACTTTGGTGAGTGCTGAGAACTGGGTTCCCCAGAGTGAGGTGACTGGCTAGATGACATTGGAGTTGGGAAAGACAGGCTTGAATCACCAACTGAAGTGGCATCAGTCAGTGGATCCTGGCCCAAAGCACATTGGTGGGATCTGCTTGGGCTGAGCCACCCTCCTGGTCAGGACCCGGTAGCTAGGGACAAGGCTGTCCCGAATCTGTGACATCTCCAGGGCACAGACTAATGTGCTGAAGACACTCACTGGTTGACCAGCTTAGAGGGGAAGGACTGGTTCACATTGCCCCTGTGTGCACCTCACTGATCAACTGCAAACAGGAGAGGGCAGCAATCCCCTAGCCAGTACACTTCAGAAAAACTGTAAGCAATACTAAAAGGTCCTGAGACCTCCACCATTCACCTATCTGAAAGAAACCAGAAACAGGACAAGACAAAGAAACAACAAAAAGCCTCCAACCACTGACCCAGGGAAAATAAGTCCAGGAGAGGTAAATGCAGAGGAGACTGAGGGCAGCAAACATGCAGTATCAGACACGGCCTCAACAGAAACAAAGAAATGCTTCCGTGACCTCATCGACAAACTTAAATCTGAAATTCTAACTCAGGTAAAGTAAGATATAAGAAGACTAATGAAAGAAATGCTGGGCACTCCTCAAGAACACACAAATGGAAGAATGGAGGAACCCAGAGAAAGGAGAGAAGCCTTTGATGAAGAATATAAACAAAATCTAGAATACATGAAACAGATCCAAAGAGAATATCAGGAAATTAAAGACTCCATTGAAAGCTGGCAAAACTTCTTGACAGAAACTAAAGACAGACTTTCAAAACTTGAAGATAGATTTGCAATGTATGATTGTGAAAGGAAGGATCTCTTAAAAATAACAAGGAACCAGGAAGTAATGATACAAAGGCTAGAAGATGACAAGAGGATTTATCACTTAAGAATAAAAAACATGGCTCTTGCTGGTTTCTGCCTTGCTGTTTTTCAGCTGCCATGAACTGTGGCACCACAAGGCCTTGGAGCCAACTGTGTATGGACTGAAACCTCCAAAAACTATTTGGTTTTTGAGAGAGTTTCTCAGGGTTTATTCCAGCTGGCCGCAGATTTGCTATATAGCTCAAGTGGAGTACAGAGATTCTCCTACTCCAGTCTCTCCACTGCTCAGCACCTTTACTCCACACAGTGCTGGAAGCCTAGGGAGAGCAGTAATCTGTGCTGTTTTGATAAAATTCCCCACACTGACCTCACCGTGCTCCAGAGGAATCCCAGCACATGGAAAGGGACTTTGAGCCTCCTCCCACGTGGTAAAACCATCTACTGTGTCCCAGACCAACCTGGCCGCACACAGGGACTGGGGCCTAACTGGGCCACAATCAACGACAACTAAGCAGCCAGGGGGACCCAGATTCCAGCACTGGGCCCTCACCATACGCTCTGGCAGAATCCCAGCACACGGAAAGGGACTTTGAGCCTTCTCCCAGGTGATAAGACCACCCTCTGTGTCCCAATCATCCTGAACTGCACACAGGGACAGGGGCCTAACTGGGCCATGCCCCAGTGACCACCAAGCAGCCAGTGGGACCCAGATTCCAGCTTTGGGCCCTCACTGTGCACTGCAGTGGAATCTCAGCATACAGAAAGGGACTTTGAGCCTGAATCCAGGCGGTAAGACCACCCACTGCATCCCAGACCACTCGGGTCCACAAACAGGGACTGGGGTCCAACTGGGCCATGCCCAGTGACTGCCAAGCAACCAGCAGGACCCAGATTCCAGCCTCAGCCTCTGACCGCACACTCTGGCATATTGCCAGCACACGGAAAAAATTGGAATTTAGTTCCCAGGTGGTGAACCTTGGAATACAGTGGATTAACTGTGTTACTCTGGTGAGTATGCCCCTAAAATAGAGGTATACAGTGAGTAAATAGGGCCAGTAGTAAAGCCCCTCCAACTAACTGTAAGACCTTGGTGAGTCTGAAAAGAGTGTGGGTGACCCCCTCCTACACACAGAAAATATTAGGCAGAGTGAAAAATGGCAAAATGAAAAAGCAAAATGGAGTCTCAAACAGCTAGTCCATCAGAAGCAAGTGCAGGAGATTTTTAAATAGAGGACCCCCAAAGTAACACACCAGGAACCTCTGAAAAGATAGCAACAAAATAAAAAAACATAAGGCTATAGAGGAAATCAAATTAGAAGTACTCTCCCACATAGAGAGAAATAACAACCTTAGTAAAGGAGTTGCTGAGCGCAGCTAAAGAAGAAATAGAGAAAAAAGTACAGGAGCATGGGAAACGGATTGAAACCGTGAATGAACAATATAGAAAACACACAGAATTCATGAAATGAACTCAAAGAGGCATCCAAGAAGCAAAAATTCTATTCAAAGCATGCAAAACCACTTAAATGAAGTTCAGGATAGGATTTTGGACCTTGAGGACAGGATTGCAATTAGTGATCATGAAAGGATAGAACTTTTAAAAATGACAAAGCAGCATGAAGTGACAAACAGCTTCAAGTTGATACCAAGAGAAAAAAATAAAAGATTAATAGGCATCAGTGAAGAGGCAGGAGTAAAAGCAAATGATGTAGCCAAAATATTCACAGAAGTAATAGAAGAAAATTTCCCAAACATGGGGAAAGAATCTGATATGCAGATAAGTGAGGCATATGAAATGCCAAACAGTCACAATCAACATAAATCCACACCCAGACATATAATAATTAAGATCTCAGACATGCAGCATAAAAACAATACTTAAAGCTGTTAGAGAAAAGACACAACTCACCTACCAAGGAAAGCCCATTAGAATCACAGCAGACTTTTCAGCGCAAACCCTTAAGTCATTCCAAGAGCTTGGAGTATTTCAAGTCCTGAAAGAAAACAGCTTTCAACCCAGACTGTAGTACCCAGCAAAACTTTCATTCAAATTTAATGGAGAAGCAAGATACTTCCATGACAAAGAACAACTGAAGAAATGCACATCCATGAAACTAATCCTAGAAAGAGTACTGAAAAACATACTAGACAGAGATGAAAATGACCACAATCCCCAAAACAACAGCAGAAAGAAACCACCAGGGAGGATAAGCAATCAAATAAGGGGAAAAGCAGAAAGCAAACAACTGGAATGTAACACGGCAAAGTCAAGCCTGTGCATATCAGTGATATCCATAAATGTAAGTGGCCTCAATTCACATACAAAAAGAAATAGACTGACAGAATGGATCAAGAAACAAGACCCCACAATATGCTGTATACAAAAAACACATCTGACCCAAAAGGAAACTCATAGATTAAAAGTCAAAGGATGGAAAACAATATTCCATGCAACAGGAACCCAGAAAAAAGCAAGGGTAACTATTCTAATTGAAGACAACATGAACTTTAAACCTAAAATGATTAAAAGATATAAAGATGGTCACTAAACACTCATTAGTGGAAAAAGTCAAGAGGAAGAACTAACTATTATAAATATATATGCACCAAATACAGGAGCACCTAACTATGTAAGACAGACACTAATGGGCATGAAAAACCAAATACACAAGAACACAATTATAACAGGGGATCTTAATAGCCCATTGTCACAAAGAGGTAGATCAACTAGACAAAAAGTCAGCAAACAAATAACAGAACTGAAACATACCTGTGAGCAATTGGACGTAGTAGATGTTTACAGAGTGTTCCACTCAACCACTTCAGAATATACATTCTTCTCAGCAGCGCATGGGACATTTCCAAAATAGACTGTATATTATCCTATCAAACATTCTTAAGTAAATGCAAAGGTATTGAAATCATACCATGCATAATATTGGACCATAGTGCACTGAAATTGGAAATTAATGGCAAAAGAAATCACAAAACCTGCATAAGAACATGGAAATTAAATAACAACCTTTTTGAACAACCAGTGGGCTACAGATGAAATAAAAGAAGAAATAAAGCAATGCCTACAATTCAATGAAAACACAGAAACAACATACTGTAATCTATGGGATGCAATGAAAGCGGTCTTAAGAGGGAAACAAATAGCAATAAACTGTCCTATCAAGAAAACAGAATGTGCACTAATACACAACCTAATGCTCCATCTAAAGCTTCTAGAAAAAGAAGAGCAAGCTAAACCCAAAGTTCATAGAAGAGAGGAATTTGTAAAGATTAGAGCAGAAATCAATGCAATTGAAACTAAAAAAATTATGAAGAATTAATGATTCAAAAAGCTCGATTTTTGCAATAATAAACAAAATTGACACACCCCTAGCTAACTTTATCAAGAAAAAGGAGGAAAAAACCCAAGTTCACACAATAAGAATTGAAAAGAGGAAATTACTACAGAGCCCATGGAAACTCAAAAGATCATGAATACCTACCTTGAAAATCTCTACTCACATAGAGTGGAAAACACAGAGGAAATGGACAGATTTCTAGAAATATATGATCTACCAAAGCTCAACCAAGAAGATATAGCAATTTGGAACAACCCAATATCAGCTATTGAAATTGAAAATGTAATTAAAAACCTACCAAGAAAGAAAAGCCCAGGTACTGCTGGATTCACAGCTGAATTCTACAAGAAATTTAGAGATGATTTGACACCAATACTACTTAAAATCTTCAATGAAACTGAGAAAAAAGCAATCCACCCTAAATCATTCCTGGAGGCAAGTATTACTCTGATACCAAAACCAGAGAAAGATCCAACCAAAAAGGAGAACTATAGACCAATCTCACTAATGAACATTGATGTAAAGATTCTCAACAAAATACTGGCAAATAAAATGCAGCAAATCATCAAGAAGATTATACATCATGACCAAATGGGGTTCATTCCAGGAATGCAGGGATGGTTTAACATACACATATCAATAAATGTAATATACAAAATCAACAGAGCCAAACACAAAAACCACATGGTCATCTCAATAGATGCAGAAAAAGCTTTCAACAAAGTCCAACACATGTTCATGATAAAAACCCTCAGAAACTCAGAGTACCTGGTGTCTACCTCAAACTTATAAAGGCCATATATGACAAACCAACCACCAACATTGTACTAAATGGACAAAAATGGAAAGCTTTCACTTTAAAATCAGGAACAGGACAAGGATGTCCACTCTCACCACTCCTTTTCAAAATAGTTCTGGAAACTAGCCAGGGCAATCAGACAAGTGAGAGAAATAAATGAATAACGATAGGAAAGGAAGAAGTTAAATTATCACTATTTGCAGATGACATGATACTCTATATAGAAGAACAAAAATCTGCATTAAAAGACTACTAGATGTGATAACCAAGTTAAGCAGTAAAGCTGGATACAAAGTCAATGCTCAAAAATCAATAGCATTCCAGTACACAAACAAAAAACTCACTGAGAGGGAAATTATGGAAACATCACCCTTTACAATAACATATAAAAAAATGAAATACTTAGGAATCAACCTAGGTAAAAATATGAAAGACCCATATGCTGAAAACCATACAACACTGAAAAAGTAAAGTGAAGAGGATATTAGAAAATGGATATTCCTTGCTCTTGGCTAGGAAGAACCAACATTGTGAAAATGGCCAAACTCCCAAAACTGTTAAACAGATTTAACACAATCCCAATTGATATATCATTGACATACCTCACAGATCTAGAGAAAACACTCCTTAAATTCATTTGGAAACAGAAGAAACTTACAATATAGTAAAGGCAATTCTGCGCAACAAAGGCAAACTGTAAGCATCTCAATTCCTGACTTGAAACAGTACTACAAAGCCACAGTGATAAAATCCATATGGTACTGGCAAAGAAATAGACCTGAGGATCAATGGAACAGATTAAAAGATACAAGCACAACTACAAAGACACTCAGCCACCTGATATTTGACAAAGGGGCTAAATATGCCCACTGGAAGAAGGATAGTCTCTTTAATAAATTGTGTTGGAAAAATTGGCTCTCCATATGCCAAAGACCAAAACTATACCCATGCATATCACCATGCACAAAACTAAAGTCTAAGTCTATCAAAGACCTAAATATTAAAACAGAAACACTAAATTTACTGGAAGACAAGGTAGGTAGAAGTCTTGGAGATGTAGGGGTAGTCGGAGAATTTATGAACAAAACATAAACTGCACTGGAAACACTTCAAACAATCAAAAACTGGGGACCTAATACAAATGAAAAGTTTCTGCACTTCAAAGGTAATCACCAACGGAGTGAAAGGAAACCCACAGAGTGGGAAAGAATTTTAGCCAGCAACCCCTCAGACAAAGGACTTATGTCCAGAACATATAAAGAATTGAAGAACACCAAGCTCCCCAAATTCAAAGACCCTCTCCAAAAAAGGGCATCTATGATGAACACACAGTTCTCAGAGAAAGATATACAAATGGCAGATAAATACATGAAGAAATGTTCACCAGCACTGGTCATTTGAAAAATGCAAATTAAAACAGCATTGAGATTTCACCTCACTCTGGAAAGAATAGCTGGCATCAAGAAATCAACTGATAACAAGTGTTGGTGAGCCTGTGGGGAAAAAGGAACACTGCTCTACTGTTGGTGGGAATGTAGACTGGTGCAACCATTATGGAAATCCATATGGAGAATTCTCAGAAGACTAGGATTGGAAGCCCCATTCAATCCAGCTATTCCCCTCCTGGGCATTTTCCCAGAAGAACTGAAAAGTTCATATCACAGTGATATATGTGCACCCATGTTCATAGCGGCACAATTTGTATTAGCTAAATCTTGACAACAACCAAGATGCCCTTCAGCTGCAGAGTGGATGAGAAAGATGTGGCATTTTATACAATGGAATATTACTCAGCTATAAAAATGATGATCTTGAGGCCTTCATAGGTAAATGGAGAAAACTTGAGACTATCCTCATTAATGAAATGAATAAGAATCGTATTTATAAATATCACATTGTGTCTCTAGTGTAAAAAGTGATAAGAACTATAAGAGTAATGAAACCCAAATGTGTAGTTGCTGTTGTAAAGAAGAGTGGAAAAGAAAGGGCTCTGGGAGATAATAGCTGCACGTATGTTTGAGTGTGTAAAATAGATGACCATATTGCTGAATCTTTGTTGGATCTTCTAGGAGAACTCTTTGCAGTATCACTGTTTAAATGTCTACTATGTATCCATCAATTTTGTAACTTGTACAACTACATCCAAGGTGACAGTATATAATTTATCAATAAGTGATTTCTTAGTGGTTTTTCTCCTTTCTTTTAGAATTCTGTATTGTTGATACCCTTTTTCTTTTGCTTTTTTCTCTTTAAATAAAATTAAAAATGCATAATTGTTATTGTTAAAAAGAGAGGAGATAGGAAGTGCTATAAAAGATATTGCTGTATGAATATTTAAGTTTGTAGGATTGATATACATACTTCTAAGTTCTTGTTGGATTGTTGAACAGATCTGTTTGCACTCTCACTGCTTGAGTGTCCACTTTGTGCACTTTAATTTTGTAACTTTAAAAAGTATTTCCAAAAGAATAATATGTAATTTATCAACCAATGATTTCTTACTGTTTATCTTCTTTTCTTGAAATTCTGTAATATTTCTACCCTTTTTCTGTTTTGTTTTCTTCTAACAAAAAAATTTCCGAAAAACCACAAAACAATATGCAACATATTACCTAGTGTTAATTTCTTACTATTTTTTGTAATTCTGTATCATTTCTATCCTTTTTTGTATTGTTTTTCAGATGAAATATTTTTTAAAAATTAAAAACAGAGTAAAACATATGAACAAAGAATCAGGGACAAATACAAATGAAATAAAAAGTCTATTCACAGAAATAATTAAGGAAAACTTCCTAAGCATAGGAAACAGAAGTGATGTTCAGCTATATGAGGCATACAGAACCCAAACCTGAAAAAGGCCCAAATAAAAAAGAGAGTGATAGGCTAATTTCCCTAATGAACATAGATGCAAAAATTCTCAATAAAATATAGGCAAACAGGATGCAGCAAATCATCAGGAAGATTATATACCATGACCAAGTGGGATTCATCCCAGGCATGCAGGAATGGTTCAACATAGGCAAATCAATAAATGTAATCCATCATATTAATAGAGCCAAAAGTAAGAATCACATGATCACATCTATAGATGCAGAAAAAGCTTTTGATAAAGTTCAATACTCATGCAAGATAAGAACCTTACAGAGAACTGGAATAGACAGTCTTTACATCAATAGCATAAAGGCTATCTATGACAAACCAACATGCGTCTTATTAATTGGCAAAAACCTGAAAGACTTTACCTTGAAATCAGGCATAAGACAAGGATGTCCCTTATCACCACTCCTATTCAACATAGTACCTGAAACACTAGCCAGAGCAATTAGACAAGAGAGGGAAATAAAAGGAGTAAAGATAGGAAAAGAGATAGCAGAAGCCTGCATCAGGGGTAAGCTGCCTGGAAATTCCACCATGGGCCCACCCTGCCACCGGGAACTTAGTGGAAGCCTGCATCAGGGGTAAGCTGCCCAGAACCACCACCCTTGGCCCACCCTGCCACCCAGAATATAGCAGAAGCCTGCATCAGGGGTAGCTGCCCGGAAACTCCACCATGGGCCCGCCCTGCCACCGGGACCTTAGCAGAAGCCTGCATCAGGGGTAAGCTGCCTGGAACCACCACTGTGGGCCCGCCCTGCCACTGGGAACTTTGCAGAAGGCTGCATCAGGTGTAGGCTAACTGGAACCTCCACTGTGGGCCCGCCCTGCTACTAGGAACTTAGTGGAAGCCTGCATCAGGGGTAAGCTGCCCACAACCACCACCATGGGCCTGCCCTGCCAGTGGGAACGTAGCGGAAGCCTGTATCAGGGGTAAGCTGCCCAGAAACTCCACCATGGGCCTGCCCTGCCAGCGGGAACTTAGCAGAAGCCTGCATCAGGCATAGGCTGCCCGGAACCTCCACCATGGGTCTGCCCTGCCACCGGGAACATAGCGCAAGACTGTATCAGGGGTAAGCTGCGCAGAACCACCACCGTGGGCCTGCCCTGCCAATGGGAATTAAGTGGAAGACTGCATCAGGCGTAGG
>PVLA01019231.1:0-12707 GCA_004027455.1 Hydrochoerus hydrochaeris
TCTTCCCCGCCCTCCTCCTCCCTGCTCTCCTCCATTGCCCGCCTCATGCTGGCCTCCATATCCTCTCTGTGACCCCTACGTGCCCCACTCTGTGCCCTCCTCAGTGCCCCACTCTGTACCTGCCTCGGTGCCCACAGTGCGGGGTGGTGCAGCCCCTCCGCCTTCCCCAGCCCTCGGCTGCAGGGCCCCCTCTTTCTCCTGCCCAGCGGGCCCTTCCTGCCTCCTCAGGGCGCCTCTATTCTCCTCTGCGCATTCTCCTCTGCGCTTTCCACAAATGTTTGTTTACCCCGCAGTTCACATGTCCCGGCTCCATATGAAAAAAACACAGATTTCCAAGCCAGACCAAAGAGCAAGCAGACATGATCTCGGCTCAGGCTCAGCAGAGCTGGGGCCCCTGGCAGAGCTCACAGCCTGGGCCCCCAGCTCTGGAGCCTCCAGCACCCGGCCGCGCCTCAGTACCAGCTCTGCCCGCTCAGGCCCTGTCCTGCACAGTCCCGAGGCTTGGGCTCCTGGCACCTGTGCTTCCCCTAAGGTACATGGAGAAGCTTCCCTTTGTCTGAATGCGGAAGCAGGTGCGTCTGGACATCCTCACGCCCCTCCTCTGAATTCTCCTGGAGAAGCAGAGTGGACCCTGTGGACCCAGTGCTGTGGACCCTGAGGCGGGAAGGGAAGCAGGACAGAGGCGGGCACAGAGACGGGCATGGAGGCAGGCACACAGGAGACCGTGGAGAGGGGTACAGAGGCAGGCAGGGAGGGGGGCACTGAGATGGGCACTGAGAGGGGCATGGAGGCAGGCACGGAGGAGACCATGGAGGCGGGCACTGAGGCGGGCATGGAGGCAGGCATAGCAGCTGTTTTCCCTGAGGTCTTTCAGAGGGCCAAGCCTTGCAGTCCAGGTGACAGAGCGCTCCAGCTATAGGCGCCCAGCTTTCCACGGTGACCCGGCCAAGAGGAGGGCGGGCGCCTCCAGCATCGTGTTGCGCCCCATTTCTAGAGCAGATGCAGCGCCAGACATTTCTGCTCTCCCGATTGTCCTGGAATCGGCTGGCTTTTCTCCTCCTCTACTCCCTGCCTTTCTGTAAAAATCAGAGCCTTAAACATCTCACCATGGCAGTCACTGTAATGAAAGCTGTAGGATATTCCTTTGTTGTTTTCTGTCAAATCGAGAAGGAGGAGCCCTGGACGCAGACATCCCAGGAAGAACATTTGGATCCCACCTAAAGAGGCCGGATGACGCATAAAAACACTTTAAAACGGGCAATGATTCTTTCCAATACACTAATGACACCAATAAAACAAATCCATTCTTTTCACAATACGGTATTACTTTCCTTTTGTGCTCTCTTCATTACCACTCATATTAGTTGGTTTAAGACCTCAGAAGGGTGAGCTTTTCTTAAGAAAACTGCAACCTACAGCAAGTCGGGGTCAGAGGCGCACCAGGCGCCGGCTGCAGGAACAGGCCGGCCTGCGGCCTCTCAGTCTGGGCTGGATGTTCCCGGAACCTCTGGGGCCTCAGCCTTTCCCAGATGCCCTGGCTGCCGTGGTGCCACCTCTGTGGTGACATGGTGGTTAGGGACGTGCCCAGTTGCTCAGGAAGCGCCGGACACTGTTCACTAGGCCGCGCGCTCTACCTGTTTAAGAATTAAATAACCTATTGTGAACCCACTTTTCTTCTTGATGTTCTTCTACCATGAATTTCCCAACATTTATGGAAGGAAATCCTATGGGGAACGGGTCAGCGGCGGCGATTTCATGTCAGACTAGCACTAGGGCTGGAAGCGCCACGTGTGGTCCGTCGCTTGCCCTCTGCACCTCCTCCTCCTCCTCCTCCTCCTCCTCCTCCTCTCGCTGAAGCACCTCCTGCCCTGGGACAGCAGCGCGGTGCCGAGCCATCTCCCGCACATGCCGTCTGCTGTGTGGGCCACCGATTCACTAAGCCCCAGACCCCATCTTAAATTTCTGAGTACTTCCTCATGAACCCACAGAATAACTCCTTAAATCACGTTCACTTGCTTGCCAAGCTCCCTGTGTTAGTTTACACATTCATTTTCAGTTCTTCAACGAAATATTCAACAGATCCTATAACTGACAGTAGAGAAGCTAATGCAAAGCATGTGCATTTTTAGACGTCCTCTGTAGTCTTCTTCCCTCCCTCCCTCAGTTCCTGCCTCCCACTCCATCCGGGGACCCATCTTCTGCTCTCAGTTCACTTCAACTGACTGCTTCGCATCTTGCAGGGGTTTTATGAATTTATTTTCCAAGCCAGTGTATTAAAAGCAACTCTGGTATTGAGCTGGTTTTCTGTATTTCTAGATGGTGCTAGGCTGACTGGGTAGGAGACATGATGCCAGGTTTCAGTGCTGCACAAGTGAGAGTGGATGGCTGAGAGAGCTGTGTCCCTCGTCCTGGAAAATACCTTCTGCTAAGTTCCCATTCATTCTTCTCTGGCATCGGACCCAAGGGTGAGCATGCTTAGAAACCCAACATTTGCGTAAAGCTGGCTTCAAAGACATTTTAGAAAATCAGAATGCAATGCGTTATTCTGCATTTTGTTGGGAAAGCGGTTGCAGTTTTCAGGCAAAGCATGCTCAGGGAGTATTAGCCTCAGCGCCATGTGTATCAGGCGGGCTCCTCTGGTCGCAGTGGTATGGAGCCCGGGAAGCAGCCTCACTCCCCGCCACATCCACAGTAAACCGCTCGCTTAGGAAGTGCTGCGAGCCTGCAAATCCCTTTCCCGTGTGTGGTTGGCTGTGGAAATTCATTGCAGAAGAGAGGAAGGAAAAATGACTTTGTTTTTCCCTTACCATGGTGGCTCAAGGAAAATGATTTTGCGAAATGAAAGAGTGCTGTAAAATGTGCATGTATTTGTGGTTCCCCAAGCACTTCACAGATGTTTCAGTTATAATTACAGACAGCTCCTGTCTTACTATAGAAAGGAAAAATCATTGATGCCCAGAAATTTAAATGAAAAAAACCCTTGCAATTTAATGATTTGGAATATTTCGATCTTTTATTCAATTTAGGGATTCTAAGGGCATTCCCGGATCTTAAGACTACGTGCTTCTGGAATCTGACTTTGGCGACTATTTTTTCTCCCACAGAGCAAATGAGAAGGCTCCTGCTTGGTCTCAGTCTCTGCTTCTCCTGTTCCTCTCCATCCAGATGCCAGGGTTACGAGGCCAGTCACCTAGCCTGGGGACGCTGCTCCCTGTCACTGTGAAGCAGCCAGAGATCTCACACGCTTGGGCCCCGATGAGACACAGGCGCAAACACAAAGTCTCAGACACGAGCCAGTGCTTTTCTCTGTCTTTCCTATGGATTCTATGTTGGCGGGTCAGGAGCGAGGACTGGGCTCTGGCTGGCCTTCCCAGAGTGGTCACTGGTTTATACTGGGAGGGGGACATCGCCACCTCACTCAGGGAGCGCTACAGGTGGCTCAGCCTCCTCCCGTTCTCCTGCGCTTTCTGCAGCTGTTTCTCCTGCAGAGCCTCCAAGTAAAGTCTTCCCAGCAGAGGACCCAGCAGGGTCCAGTGCTCCACCCATCCGGCATGAATCTGTCCCAGCAGCCCTGGATGGCTCAAGGGCAGCTGGTCCTGAGTGTGGGTTTTCACCGGGCCTCAGTCCTGCCTCCCACCTGCTCTAAGCACCTCTGTCCCTGAAGACCCAGGAATCCGGGTGACATCAAACCTTGCATCAAGAGCGAAGGGAAGGCGCATCTGAGTGCCTGGCTCCCCCCGAGGGTTTTTCAGGGAGATCCCTTCCGGCGGCTTCCAGTGGCTCCTTCCCTAGCCCCTCGGTCAGAGACATCAGAGTTGCACAAGTTTCACCTCCTCCCCTCCAGGAGACGGCCTGGAAGCCCAGCACACCTGCACTTCTCCTCCGACCCAGGACGGTCACTTCCCACTTCCTGTCCCAGGCCTTGGGAAGAACAGAGAGGCCAAGTTTCCACCAGGATGGACCTCCCTCCAGAAGGGAGGGAAGCAGCTGAGGAGACCCTAAGTCAAAGTTAGAGTCAGCTTTTTCTACCCTGAAGAATTGAGAGTGACATCAGCTATGACTCTCAGTTTTTAGTACAGGAGCCTCATGATATGACTTATGCATACTCCGGCTGTGTCCGTGCGTAAGCTCTCCCTAAGGTTTGATACATCATGTATCACAAATGCGAAATGCATATGCGGTAAAAGCTAAGTTGCAGGGGATGTTACACTGTGTGTCCCGTGTCTACCTAGCAAGCTGCGCATATAGCAGGCCTTGATGTCGGTGCAGCTATAGGCACAGCTTAGAATCTGCTAGGTGCTTTGTGGGAGCCTGCAGCTCAGGGAAGGGTCCCCGGCCACTTCTGGTGGGAGGATTTAACAGTGGACAGCTGCTCCCTCCGGCCTCCAGGCACAGTTCCCAGGTGCAGGGCAATCCTAGGCCTTTCCAAACCCTTCTCTGCTACCTGTTCTTTCCTGATTCAGGCCTTGCTCTTCAGAGGAGCTGCCGGAGAGGGAGTGAAAATGCAGATGCTAAAGCAAGGTGAGGCCTTCCAGCTTCTGTTTCCTCTTTGTAATGTTTAATCCTTCTAGTTTTATTAGCACTTAAGTGAATTTGGCAGCTGGAATGTATAATGGTGGGTACCGTGGACCAGTGCCTCGGTGCCCTTAGGCCCCAGGTCCAAAGACAGCTAGTGTGTCCAAGGCCCGACGGCTGTTCTCATGGTGTCTCCGGCAGCAGCAGAGGCAGTGCTGGCCCTTCCTGAGCGCTGGTAGAAACACATTGCCCCCTGCCCGCTCCAGGTCCAAAAAGGACTCTGACACCCATCAGACTCAGCATCAGGCTGCAGACCACTTCCCTGCCACGGCCCTCATTCAAGTGCAGGTCCAGGCTGCTTGAGGCCTCCCCAGCCCAGGCCTGCTCACTGGTCTTTCTCCTGCAGGCCTCATTTTGCTGCAGCCCATCCCTCCACACTGCTACCACAAAGATCTCTACTTCGCGAAGTAAAGATGATTTCCTGCTTCCATCTCTCTGGTGTTGCCTGGTCTTCAAGGTAATCTCAACTCCGAATCCTGTTATCCACAAGTCCGTTAAAACAAAACCTAAAGATCAGAAAATAGGAAGGGAGGGAAGCCCAAGATGATATTTTCCAGTTAGCACATCACAAGTGGATGAATGCAGTTTGTGTAGGAAACAGAAAGATGCTATTTCAAGGGAAGCAAGAGGACCACAGCTATAGCTCAGCAGTGGGAGCACCTGCCTCTCAAGGTGGCCAGTTCAGTTCCTGGTACCCTACCCAAAAACAAAGAGAAGCATGAGTTCTCAAGAAATCAATGTTTTCAATGTTTCTCATCATGAAAGAATAATGAAACAAATATAAAATCATAAATCTGAGTGATGCAAGTTTAGGTTTGTTTCTACTGAAAAAAAGTAGTATAATCATAATTCTTAGTACCTCAGATATGTAATTTATGCCTCAACTTGTAAGTGGATTCATTGGATAATCTCCCTTATCTTCTAGATTAGTTTTTGAAAGAAATTCTAGAAATGGAGAGAAAAATTTTGGCAAAATTTAGAAATTTGAAAGCTTGCAAGTCTCTGTAACTGCCTTATTTCCCTCCCAGTGTATTTTTCTTTTTATGTGAAATATATTAAATACAGCTGGTGTACATTTTCCAGTCAGTGTTCCACTATTTGGAATTTTGGTATAAAGCAAAAGTGGAAAACACTTCTTACACCCTTTAATTTTGTTTCTCAAGATCTGTTTTTAGCCTAGATAGATGAAACATTTACGAAATTTCTTCCAAAAGTGCTCAGTGTGACTGATATTTTCCTTTTGAAATCTGAGCCTGAGGTGTGGTTATAATCATTGTTTAAAGAGGAGTTTTAAAGACCTGTGTAATGAGTGGCACATAATCACTTGAGTTTAGGATTCATGATATTAAAAATGCTTTCTTTTCATTTGAATGTATTTTTTATTTTTATTTTTACTCTTATTTTGTTAAGGAGGTTGTAAAGTACTGCAATATTCACAATTTAATTAATAAAAAATAAGTTAGAAAATAAAAAAAAACAAAGAATACACTTTCCAAATAAATAGACTATGAAGTTTTACAAAAATTTGCATTCAAGTTTACATAAATTTTGCTGAGAGTAATGGGCATGAGTTAGATTAACTTAATGTAAACAATCTAAAAATGTATGTTGGTGAAATATGAAAAGAAATATTTTAGTTGTATATACTAATTATTTTCTTGAAAGAATTCAGATAAGAAAGCAGGGCCTTTCTTAGGATCCATTGGTTTACACTATTTGCAAATAGTAATTGTCAATGAAACAGGATCTGAGTAAGCCCAGGTACATTTCTGGAGAGTTTGTGATAAGCACAGATCACTTCTAGCCACCCATGTCCAGAGTGGTCCTGCGCAGTAGACTATCACTAAGACACTGCCAGCCCTGAGTATCAGGGTTTCTTCGTAGTGAGGGTCTGCTCTGTGGCTTTGTCTTCACTTGCTTTGTGTTTCTTTAGTCTCCGATACATGGAACTCAATTCTCCTTGTCATCCTATGTCTGCACAGCTTTGAAATGAAATATTTGAATAACAGATGAGTTAAACTTCATGTTGCATTCATTTGGCAAGATGGTGCTGATTCCACTTAGTTCCTTCCATAAAACCTGACATTGGGGCTTTATGTGGCTGCTTTTTTAACAGGGCAATAAACAGCTTCCATTAAAGCATACCTCAGAGATTCCAATAGCTATCCCTAAAATTCAATTTTGAAAAATCTAAGAAGAAAAGGCAAATATATAAAAGTCATCCTAACAGTTTTCTTACTAGATTGATTTACTTTTGCAAATTCATTTTTAATTTTGGTGCACAAAGGTTAAATCTTTTGTTTAATGTAGTTTTCATTTCAGGATTAAGAACATACTATGTGGGGCTGGAGATTTAGCTCAGCAGCATAAACACCTGCCTTGCAAGCATTCAGTTGTGATCCCCAGTTCAATCCCCAGTACCAAAAAAAAAAAAGAACACACTATGCATAATGTAAAGGTTGGATGACCTCATAGACTTCTGCCAAGATATCTTCCACTAGTAATATGAATACTGATTTATATAGTTTTACCTATATCCATTATCTTATAGTTAATTAATAGCTATGTTATTTGTGTAATAAAATATGTAAACAACTCATTTATACTTCTTTGTCCAGTAACCAAGCATTAATAGATGAAGAAGACAAGGCAGCCTTGAAGTAAAATCTGAGGTCCAATACATGGTTGAGAGCAGACCAGGATTTGCGTGTGCCGCTGATGAAATGTCCCCAGCAGTGAGTGAGCTGGACTCTCACAGGGGGTTTAAGTGTCACGCAGCTCTGGACCACGTGGAAGATGCATAGGGACAGAGCTAGCTGCGGGGTCTCCAGGCTGGGGCAGGAGGCCACCCACGCCATGGTGTGGGCCCAGCTCCGCGGAGCACAGCAGCGCAGACCTTGAAGCATGTTCCCAGCACATGAAGTTCAGAACACTGGTGGGAGGAGACCAGGGCTGAAGGAGCTGGAGGCCGCGCCGGCAGTGATACAGATAGGGGACTGAAACTCCCAACCCCTATGTCGGCGAGTTCGTGTTCTCTAAAATCGAAGAATGAATTTTAGGAACAACAGAGGTGAAGAGTAGAATATATTTAATTGAGAGAAAGAAAGCTTCTGTCTGAAGAGAGACAGCAGGGGTCCTGAGCAGGTTGCCCCCAAATCTGTCTTTTCCAAGGATTTTTATAGAGTAGGACCATGGGTTCACGGTGGAGGAAGATGGGGAACTCACAAGGCAGATGGGCATAAGGTGGGACATAACTGTAGTCAGCCAATAAGATCAATAGTTCAGGTAAAATTGATTACATTAGGGACAAACGGGGAAAGCAAGTCACGTAGGAAGTGCCTGCATTCTTGGAGCTGTGACTTTTACCCTAAAGGGATGGAACAGTGGCTCCAGGGTGGGAAGGAACTAATTAGAATATTAGTCCCCAGGATGTGGATTTGTTTGATCCTTTGCCTTGAGGCCTGGCCCGCAGCAGGAGGCGTCTGTCTCCCTGGCCCACAGCAGGAGGCATCTGTCTCCCTCACAGCTTCCAGGGCCTGCACTGGCTCCATGGAGGACCCAGCCCTAACACACTGCCTACAGTATTTTTTACTAACTGAGCTGCCTGCAATAGCAGGACAGGAATCTGCTGTCCTGTGGCAGACTGCTGCCTCTGGCCATCAGCTCCGCACACCGGCCCTCTGTCCCATAGCTTCCTCCCCTCTACGTGGGGATGCCGGGCATTCTTCTTCTGTTTTATGAAAATAAAGACTAATATAGCACTTCTTAAAAGTATCAGGAAGTTTACATTTATAAGACATTATTGTTGATAAGTAAATGAAGATGATTGGCATAGATTGGCCCCTTGGTCTTGGCCACAGTGTAAACCGTTAAACTCCCTAGGTGACCTGTGTAGCCCTTCTAACTTCACTTACCAGTGAGGAACAGTTTTGGGTGTGTCCCACAGGATTCCCACCCAAGACTGAGGATACCTTGCTTTTGATACAGTATCAAATCATTTATTTTGTATGTGAGGAAAATTTAAGTATTATACTCAGTGGAAATAGAATTCAAACTCAGTCTGAGTATTTTTGTTCGTGCTTTAACTTGATCAAAATCATTGTAATATTGGTCATAATGGATAAGTTAAGTATGGCTCATGTAAGTTTTGTTTCACACAAGATAATTAGTATATCAGAAAGGTAAAATACTCAAACACATTTGAGATTTAATGTGATCTGACCTAAGCTTTTTGAAAGATAAAGTTACATGTACTATGTCTAGTGTCTTTCTAATTTACTCATGGGAAGAATTATTAATAAAACCCTGGAATGCCCATAAGCAAGATTCTCTGTGAAATATCGTGTTAAGTTAGTAATCAGTAAACTGTGTTATTATCTTAATAACATCAGCCATGTGTGTGTATTTTCTCATTCATCAGAAAAATTATTATTATTGCTATTATCTCATATTACAAATGATTCTTATTCCTGTAATTGCAGTCCACACAGGCCTAGTGGATACATGAAAATAAAGTTTTCCTCTAACTCCTTCCCATCTTTTGATGAAGCCATTCCGACCATAAGTACAGTCTGTGGCATGCTGACTACTTCCGGACTCTCCAACAAGCAAGTCAGTGCAAAAGGTGAAAACAGCCAGGAAGAAAGTTTCATTAGTTTTGAAATAAAAAGCACTAAAATCAGGAAAAAATTTGCCTATTTTGGCCAAAAAAAAAAAGAAAAAGAAAAACATGATATAAGCAACAATGGTACTACAGGTACAAAAGTTTTGCCCCACAAAATGTAGGCAATAAAAATAAAACCAAAAATGACATCAGTAAGTAGTTTTCAAGAACTGACCTGGGCGACAGGAATTGTTCACAGTCAGGTAATGGATATGTTTTGGAGCTTGTTTTCTGCCTTTAGCGCTGAATATCGTGGATTTATGTGAAAATAGCCCCTGGGCACTCTTAGACCCCTGCAGCCTGGCCCACAGGCAGAAGGGCTGGTTTCCTCCCAGGAACAGAAGCTCTGTGGAGCCAGCCCTGCTCACAGTCCTGGAGCTCGGACAGCTCAGCTCTCCGTGCATCAGGGCTGCCTGCTGCTCCAGCCACCCGGGCCAGAGGCCTTCGAGAGCCCAGCTTGGAGCTTCCTGCCAAGCTGGGTCTCCAGAGCACTTTCCCCTACCTCACCGAAACATTCTTGTCTGTACGCCACTGGCACCCGCAGCTCCACGCAGGCAGTCATGGAATTCTGCCCTGGAAGTTCTGACGGTTACACACAGAGGAAGATTTTATTGCTAATGACAAATATTTGTGAGAGGGACAAGTCGGAATTTATGCCACTCGGCTCTGGTGAAATGTGCTTTACCACTGAGACAGAGAGAGAGCTTCCACAGCTGCAGTTATGCTTATTATTAAATTATAGACTGGTAATGTTAGTGTGAGTTTAATTATCAGATGGCGATGCTGAGATTTAGAAATTGGCATTTCCCATCAGCCTAGTAAACACGTTATAAAGAATAAAAATGGAAATTCACTTAGCCACTTGAAATAAATGACTACAAGCATCAGTATCAAATTTTCATCAAAGAATTTCAATACTTTTTACAGGGACTCTAATGATACTAGCTTTTAAAGAAATAGTTATCAATGTGCCCCTCAAAATCCAAAACAAATCCAGGAAAAATGAGATTGAAACAAGAAACATAACTAAACTTATATGCCACTCAATCTTCCTGACTTCAAGTCTTTGATTTGCTTCATCATAGTATTTTAAAGGCAAAATATCAAACAGGAACACATCAGTGAATTCGAAATAGCCACAGGTGACTCTGAGTGTTTCAGCTCAGGAGCTGGCAGTGGGCTCCTGCCTCCCGTGAGCACATCATTCTGTCATGTGGACCTCATTATAACAGTCTGGACACAAGGGGAACAGCAGGTGGACGCACAGAGGAAAGACCATAGGCTGGCAGGCTGGGTGGCCAGTGATATTTCCATGTTAAAATCTGCTTTCTGTTTCTTAAAAAGTTCAGTAAGGATACAAAGGATGCAAAAGCAGTCTCTCTGCCATGTTCTATAGCAGATAAAAAAGAGTAAGAAATTAGAAAATGCAATTCCTTTTGGAAATCCCAGATAATTTAAAGACCAGCTTTCATGTTTTAAAAAGCACGCTTTCTGTTTCCTATCTAACTGAACCCGTGTGTCAGTAGAGACAGTACACATGCTACATATGCTGTGTCCCCATGCCGGCAGCTCTCTGGCGGGCCTCCCAGCATCGGATGTGCGTCCTGACCCGTGCAGCCTGTGCACAGGTGCGTTCAGGGTCAGGCAGGGGGTCGGCACTGCCCGCACTTGAGCATGGCCAGTTCTTGGAAGCAAAGGATGAAGGAGAACGGCATTTTCCTTCTGTGAAAGGGACACGAGAGCAGTTGGTGGCTGACCAGCACAGAGCTGCTGTCCCGGAGTTCCTGCAGACCAGTCTCCTGCAGGTCATCTGCTGACTGAGTGCCTTGTCTGAGGAAAAGGTCTGCACTCCTGTCCTGGAGGGTCATCACCCTCTGTTCTGGTGAAAAGTTTCATGACTCCAGTCTGTAAATAAGAGAAAACCAAACATGATTTTTTAAGCCACCCGAGAACCCATGCCAGAGACGACCAGGTAACCAAACTCTGCAGACTGACTCATGCCTGCAGTGCAAAATAAAGGGTGAGTGCTGGCCACCCTGAGCCACACTGCAGGAAGCTCTGCGCAGTGGATATGAAGGGTGGGCCAGGTGACTTCCATCAGGGGTAAAGCCAGTCAGCGAAGACGACATGCGACCTCAGAAGACAAAAAGGACCCACACCTGTCACTGGCATTGCCTTGCAAGATGGCACCACGTGCTCATGAGGAAAATCAGGGAGAAAAGGACCATCCCAGTGCCGGCTCGGCTACTGAGTTTCCAGACTGTGCTGCTAAACCCAGCCTCCTCATCTCCACGTCCCCTGGGGATCAGCGGCCTACATGATGAACAAAAGAGGGACAAGAGCAAAGCACTGAGCCTGGAGACACATGGCTTGGAAAGCAGCCCTCTGAGAAGGGCGAGGGCTTCTGGCAGGGGCCTCAGCATGTTTCCCTGAGGGTCCCGCATTGCTCCCGGGACACAGCTTTCCCCGGAGCTGGCCTCGGCACCTCTCACCTCTGTGGTTATAGACGTGAGGAAACCAGCTGTGGGTCACAGCTGGGAGCCCACAAGAGCTGCTCACCCTGGGGCTCAGTGCCAAGAAAAGACCCGAGCCCACGCCAGGAAAGAGTCTGACCAGAGGAGAGGCCCAGGCTCGGCCTGATGCAAACCAGGTGTTGCCTGAGGGCTCGGACCCAGTGTGTGACATCTATGAGTGTGAGGAATGCAGTGGGGCCCTACACCACACTTCAACCCAGCCCAGTGTCCTGCTGGCATCCCGCACACCGCAGGTCAACTGTCCCGCAGAAGCACGAGGAAAGAGGGCTCTCATCTCAGTGACGCCTTCCTTTGCATGTTGGCAAATTTCAGTTAAAAATCATGAAGCAAATGAAAAGGCAAGAGACATGCAATCAAAAGAGAAAGAGCAGTCGCAGAGGGCCTTGGATGTGGGGTCACAAGGTACAACCATGTAAAGTCTGGTTAATATGTTATGAGGTCAACAGAACAGTGGGACCCTTGCAAGACTGAAGCGGGATTCAGCATGAGGGGCACAAGCATCTGTGAAAGGAATCAGAGGGGAGTGGGAGCCCCTGAAAATGGGGACAGAAGGCAGCCAGAGGGGAGGAGAAAGGCCCTCAGTAGGCTGCTTGGTAGACTTGACATGGGAAGGGAAGACAGAAAATCACCCAGAGCTACATGCAAAGGAGAGAAGAGCATGAGGAAAGAAAACAGAACAGTGATAAAAATAAATAAGGGAGCCTTCAGGAGCAATGGAAGCAACAATTTTATAAAACATGAGCAGTACTAGAATTTGAGACACAAAAGAGAAGAAAAATGAGGCTGATGAAATATTTCAGGGAAGAATGCCCTAAAATATCCAAAATTAAAGAGATCGAAACAGACCCATGAAACTCAGAGAACACTGAGCTGCATAAATTAGAACACACAGACACACACACACAGACACACACACAGACACACACACACACACA